>CAKAOI010033967.1:0-33926 GCA_916701655.1 Sebastiscus albofasciatus
GCACTTAGAGCTGTCCACTTGTGATCCAATCACTCATGTTAATACCAGGTCAGAAAGTGCCCTATGATAGTTTTCATAATATTAGATTTAAAAAAAACACAATATATCACCTTGCTTACAGTATCACAATATATTGCAATATATTGAATTGTAACCCCTATATCATGATACGTATCGTATCGCCAGATTCTTGCCAACACACAGCCCTACTGTACTGTATATACTGTGAGATTCTATATATATATTCAACCGTAGCAGCTGTAGCAGCTATTCCTTTAATATCTGGTTGTTTCAGGCCGTTGAGGACTATTGTATGGCAAAATCATGTTTTTGATGATTTCTGCATCAATGTAATGAAGTACCTTGATTTGATTCCTGTCTGGTTATTTCTAAAATATATCAAAATCACAATATAAAATGACACATGTTATGGTAGAAGGTTTTTATCTATATTGCCCACTCCTACCTGACAGTTATTGGACAAAAATGACCGTTTTTTTTCTTTGTTGTGGTGTAAATGTGCACACAGGGTGAATCATAAAACATCATTTAAATAAGATTATTCTTTTTTTTTTCTTTACAGGCCATAATAGCAATAAACCCACTGCAAAATGGAACCCAGTGACAGCCAAAGGACTGGATGAACGTGGTTTTTTATGAGTGTTATTGGTAAGGTTTGTTTACACGGATGGACGGTGGTCAGTAGAGTACTAACTGGATGCCAAAGAGTTTACAGAATGGAAATATGTCCTGAAGAGCGACATCTCCAAATTGAGCAGAATTTATTTATGCAAGCTTGTCACATAAGTAAAAGCTATTTCTAAATGCTGTTGCGTATCGTTTGACGGATTATCAACTATCACGTATACTGTACTGTCTTCCATTGTCCCGCAGTACTGCTGCAAGGTTTTGTTTGAACCAAAATCTGGACTGTTTTCAGTTTGCACAAATGGATTCTTGAGTCTTTATTCTTCTTTTTAGTCGCCTTATGTCAAGTTTAAAACATTTATTTTTTTTATTTTGTGCAGCTGCAGAAGTGCTGCAGAAGTAAAGATATACCAATATATTTAAAGCAAGGAATGAGAGATTATGGTGAGCCACAGATGTACAGTAATTATACAAAGATGAAAGAAGGAAGTGTGGTGACAAATCGCAGCATGTTGGCGTGAAAAGATATGTTAAAGGTACTTTATGAGAATATGATGTCATTCTACACAACAGAATAAAAGCAGCAGGTTTAAGGTAGTTCGAAGGAGTAATATCTGGGCAGCTTACCGACTTTATGCACACTGAGGGCTTCAGGTCACCCGGGGACAGATATTGCAACATGTTGAGTTACTGATTTGTTTAAGCTGTTATCATTTATCAGTTATTTTACAACATTTATGTGTTAATGAAAGACTGAGGGCTGCTCCGTACCAGTCAACGTCATTGGCTGTTAAAAATCTGTCAACAAAGATTCTTCTGCCATCATTCGTTAATATGTATAGATCTTTCTCAAGAAAGGGATTTTGCATGACTGTGTTCAGTTTCTGGCAGTCTACAAATCCGATAATATGTTGTTCTGTAGTCGGGGCAGCTCTCATGTTATTGGTCACGTTATACTATGTCACCTTCTGTATTCTACCTTCGATTGTGCTGGTTCTTGTAATCCTTTTTTGTAATTCACAGTGATGTCAAATTGTATTTTTTCAGTCTTCCTTTTAAAGTAGACGGTTTTAAACAGGTCTGTATTTGCAGGTATTTTCATAATGATGCCAATATAATTAATATGCCTATCTGATATCGAACATACAACGCAACAAATATTGTCGTTCGTAAGACTAATGTTCTGAAACCTGCATGTGGCCTTTACAAAGTCTTACTAGCTGTGTGTGCAGCATAAGCATGAGCATGATAGTACTGGATTGTGAGTCCAACAAACATAAATAAATTCTATTGGATTTTACTTAATTGTAATAAATTAATTAAATTTGTAACTACCAGTTTGATTTGGAAACTTTTTTTAACACTTGAATGTTGTTCCCTTCTCTTGCTCATGCAGTGACACATACTTTTTGTTATGTAAATATAAACATATGATGCAAACAATACGCTGGAAAACAACTGACTGTCCAAGACATACTATGCATTCACTAAAAATGACTTTAAAAGCAGATTTGGGCATTTTTTAAGGCTTTGTATTCTGTGCATCCGACATTCCCAAGAACACATAAAAATCAGTGTTGAAATATTGATATGAATTTTATTTTGTGCTCACTAGATTGCCAAGTCTAAAAAAAAAAACATCCTGCCATTTATTTACATTTTCTTTAATTTTGCGTTTTTGTCTATAAACAATAACTTTTCTCCAGGTATTTCTCAACTAGTCAAACCGCGCTGATTTAGTCACTAAATCTGCTGTGTTTCTGTGTGTTGTGTTTGTGCTGTCTGACACAAAAGGATTTTATGTGTTTGTGTGTGTGTGTGTGTGTGTGTGTGTGTGTGTGTGTGTGTGTGTGTGTAACCACGGTAACACTTTATAATAACCCCCATTAATAAATGGGAAATTGATAGTTAATTAAAATTTAGATAAGAGTTATTTTACTTTTAATAAACCATGTAATTATAATTAATAATGTTTACTAAATATTATTAATGCTATAATTTATGTTGTTTTAACAGTTTATTGTTGTACACATTATAACATTCTATATACTATATTGATATTTGTTAATTATTATCAAATTATTTGTAAACCTTTAAGAAATTGTTTGTAAAACATCTATAAACATTACATAGATAGAGGGACCAGATATTTGTAACACTGTTAATGGTTAATAACTGGTTTGTAAACATTTATTAACATTATTTAGATGGCTATTTTAAAGTTGCAAGTGATGATTATAATACCTTGTTAAATGGTTAATAAATACTTTGTAAAGCATCTAGAAACATTATTTAGATAGATAATTAATACTTTATCAATGCTTAATAATTGGCTTCCGGTCCATCTATCTATGTAATGTTTATAAATGTTTTACAAATTTCTTAAAAGTTAATAATCATTTGGTAATCAAACAAATAAAACCTTAATATGGTGGCCCATATACAATTTTATAATGTCTGCAACAATAAACTGTTAATAGATAATTTATTAATGTAATCTGAGTGTAATTGTTATCGTCTCCTATCAGCTATGATGCAATGTATAGTTTAAAGACTAATTATGTCATGTTACACAATCTAATGATAAAATAACAGAAAATATCATTATTGCCATTTCATTGTTTGTTAACAGTAAAATAACTATTGACAAAGTTTAATTAACTATCAATTTACCATTTATGAGTGAGGTGTACTATAAAGTGTTAGCGTAACAACACCTAATCTTGTAATTTGAGCATCTACTTGCATTTGTCATGGTTTATTTATTGACACTGTTTAAATTCAAGAAAAAGGAAGCATTCAGTGTAACAGAGCTATTAAGAATTTCTTTAATCATTAAAAAAAACATCATATCAGGATGTCTTTACGCAAGATTGTGCTGTAGTAATTATAAATCACTCATTTACTTTTATTATAAGATATCTAATATATTCACTGGTTAAAGAAATCACTAAACTATTGGAATAGATGAAGCTCCGTTGGAGTATATTAACCAGATTGATCTTAAAGTTATCTCACTTGCAAAGTGTTGTTGTTGTTGTTTTATTGTTTCTTATGTGACTAATGGTTATATCATTTATTTACAGTATTTTTCCTTATTATTGACTTGTTTTCTTCATTTGTAAAAAAAAAAAAAAAAGAAATAGGAATTGTTTTCACACAAGTTGTATTTTACATTTTGGATTTTGTGTCTTCAGTTGTATCCAGAGTGCCTTGACATTTTTCAGTGGGACGTGTTGTTTGTGAGTGAAACAGCCGTTGGGGAATGAAATTGATGAATGAAAGTGGATGGAAGATGTCATGCAAAACTTTTTAAATATGCAATGCTAATAGTGACATATCTGATGACACCCTTTGAGTGCACCATTGTAGTGTGTGTGTGTGTGGGGGGGGGTGGGGAAGCCCTTTCAAACTTGGAAGCTACAAGAGCCGCAGCTCACTCTGCATCCATTGACATGTTCAAATGTCAGCAACAGCAAAAGGGAAAATCTGTGCTTGTAAGTGGCAAGTACATCCCACCTTCTCAGTTTTGAAAGAGCCTTAATGTATAATAACTAGGGCTGTTATGCGATTAAAATATTTAATTGCGATTAATCGCATGATTGTTCATAGTCAATCGCGATTAATCGCACCATTTTTTTTTTTTTGTTCAAAAGGTACCTTAAAGGGAGATTTGTCAAGTATTTTATACTCTTATCAACATTAGAGTGAAAATATGCGGCTTTATGCAAATGTATGTATATATTTATTATTGGAAATCAATTAACAACACAAAACGATGACAAATATTGTCCAGAAACCCTCACAGGTACTGCATTTAGCATAATAAATATGCTCAAATCATAACATGGCAAACTGCAGCCCAACAGGCAACAACAGCTGTCAGTGTGTGAGTGAGCTGACTTGACTATGACTTGCCCAAAACTGCATGTGATTATCATAAAGTGGGCATGTCTGTAAAGGGGAGACTCGTGGGTACCCATAGAACCCATTTTCATTCACATATCTTGAGGTCAGAGGTCAAGGGACCCCTTTGAAAATGACTATGACAGTTTTTCTTAGCGTGAGTTTGGAGCGTTATTTAACCTCCCTCAAGGCAAGCTAGTAGGACATGGCTGGTACCAATGGATTCTTTAGGTTTTTTAGTTTCATATGATGTCAGTATCTTCACTCATAGCTTTAAAATTGATGCCCCTACAACCTTCGAAAGATTGCGTTATTGCGTTAAAGAAATTAGTTGCGTTAATAAGAATTTGCGTTATCGGGTTAACTTTGACAGCCCTAATAATAACTGAAAGATTCACTTATGAAATGTGCACGCATGTGTGTCTGCTTGTGTGCCTGGAAAAAGAAGCTGATAATTGGTTTTCCTCATGCAGCCATGATCCATTGTCTTCAGTCAGGGCCTGTTTCACAATAGATCTTTTCGTCCTGTGTCACATAATGTCACACTTGGCATTGCATCAATCCATATCTTTTATCTTGTGCTGAATATGCGGGGACGGAACCTAATTAGACTGTATTACATTAACACTCAAGAACAAAGGACAACTTTCCCCATTATGTCACTGGTTTTATCTGATAAGTTACTTGCTGATGTGGCCTGATGTGTTGGAACTGTATGCCTCACTGAATCCTCTTGTCATACCTCTGTGTGTGGTTGGGATTTGGCCTGACATTACTGTTGAATTGAGTTGTTGGTGCTTCAGTGAATGCTTCATGACTTGTGTAAGTACAGATCAATTTAAAGAAACATGTAAAATCTGTCTACACTTTATATTTTTGTAGATAATATATATTTATTTTTATTCATTGTTGAATAAAGTTTAAATTATTGTATCACTCTCAAATGAGTCACTTCACTGTGTATGTTTTAACCCTTGAACAGGCCCCTACTTGAAAATGACATGCCCAAAAATGAAAAGAGATTATCTCTGCAACTACAAGGTCTATTTGAATAATCTTGGTATCATAATGAAGGTAACACTTGTGAGATTTTTGCAGATGTGCAAGCATCATTATGTATGTTACTGGGTCAGATTAAATGAAGATGAAACAGCTAGCTAGCTATCTGTCTCCAAATTGGTGGTTCTTGATTTAATTTACCTTTATTATTGTTTTTTTTACCCAATGGTTAAACCTACAGTGTGTATCTGTGTCTACCCCTTCTAGCAGTGAGAGTAATTACAAAAACACTGATGAAATGTGCTTATGCGCGCTGACCGACTGGTCTCACACAGCCAGCAGCTCCTCACAGCTCACAAAACATCGGCACAAATTTCCAAATTTATTTGGTTAAACCAGGGGTCAGCAACCTTTACTATCAAAAGAGCCATTTTAGGCAAAAAATAAATAAATAAATCTGTCTGAAGACGCAAAACATTTGAGCATTGTGATGAAGGTAACACAGTTTGTAGTCTAAGTATATAGTTTATAAGTCCAATGCAGTGAGGACCCAAGTGCAAATGTACTACAGAGTATTAGGGCCACATTGAGGGGGAAAATTCTGAGATTTCCAGAATAAAGTCATAATACTATGACTTTTTATAGTCATAATATTACAAGAAAAAAAAGTCATAACTTTATGAGAAAAAAAGTTGTAATATTACGAGAATAAAGTCATAACTTTATGAGAAAAAAAGTTGTAATGTTACGAGCATAAAGTCACAACTTTATGAGAAAAAAAGTCGTAATATTACGAGAATAAAGTCAGAACTTTACAAGGAAAAAATAAAATAACACGTAAAATTACTGCTTTATAATATTAGGTCTTTATTCTCATAATACTACGACTTTTTTCTCTTAAACTTCTGACTTTATTCTCGTAATATTACGACTTTTTTCTCTTAAACTTCTGACTTTATTCTCGTAATATTATGACTTTATTCTCGAAATCTCAGATTTATTTATTTTTTCCTCAATGTGGCCCTATAATACTCTGGGTTAAACTGATCACACATTGGAAATCTAAATGGCCACTTTCTCGCCTGAAAAAAAACAAAAACTTAAAACTTAACAGCAGCAAAGGCTTAAAACCAGCTTTTTGACAAGTAAAGGATGAAAACCATGTCACTTCCGGTCTAGTTCAGGTGTCTGTACAGTAAATGTAAACAGAGAAGAAGAAGTAGAGGTTGCGAACCGGAAACAGAATAAGCCGGCGAATATTTAACTTAATATACAGAGAGCAGTCTTCAGGGATTTGTTTCAACTGGGCACGTTATAATTGTTACTTCATGTCAGTCTAGTATTGGCCATGTTTCTTGGTGTCTGGAGATGATGACGAGGAGTGTGAATATATATATATATATGTATATGTGAGAAGACGCCGACAGAAACAGCTCGTCATCACTCAGGTGAGTTAATTGTTCACTACGTCACAACTAGTCAGTACAGGTGTTTCCATCTATTTATTTAGCGCATCAACTCTTATTAGACAAAGACAAAAAAAAACGCAGCCACATGTGGCTCTTTAGCCCCTCTCCAGTGGCTCCCTGTGCATTTTTAAAAATAATTAGTGGAAATGAATACCTGTTTTTTTTGTTTATTTATCATTGTTGTAGGTCTGTGGTACAATGGTACGAGTATTAGGGCCACATTGAGGAAAAATAAATAAATCTGAGATTTCAAGAATAAAGTCATAATATTATGAGAATGAAGTCAGAAGTTCAAGAGCAAAAAGTCGGAATATTATGAGTAATAATATTAGTATATGTATAGTAGTATAGTAGTAATTTTACGTGTTATTTTCTTTTTTTCTCATTAAGTTATGACTTTATTCTCGTAATATTATGACTTTTTCTCATAAAGTTATGACTTTATTCTCGTAATATTATGACTTTTTTCCCATAAAGTTAAGATTTTATTCTGGTAATATTATGACTTTTTTCTCATAAAGTTATGACTTTATTCTCAAAATCTTAGATTTTTTTTCTCCCTCAATGTGGCCCCAATCCTCACTGCAAATGTTTTGCGGCTCCAGACAGTTTTTTTTTGTTTTTTTTGCCTTAAATGGCTCTTTTGATAGTAAAGGTTGCCGATCCCTGGCCTATGTGAATGGAAACACAGTTAGAAAATTAGATAAAAATAAAAACAGAAGAAATGGGCAGTCACAGTATTGCTTTATTACTGCAAGTATCAAAATCATGTGCAATTAAAAGCTGTTTCATATACTATACAGGTATAGTGCACTTTTTAAGGGTTATTATGTTGCAAGTAGGCTAGTTGATAATTCAACACAATACTGTATGTAATCATGAAGTCAGTCAGTTTGGTCTAGCACTTCTTGAAAATCCTCTTCGCGTCCACACCTTCATAGTTGTAGCTCTGTTGAGGAAAAAATCATGTCAGATAGGGTTATTATAGCCTTTAACTTCATAGTCTCTGACTAATAATGAAATTCTGCATTTGAGGTCCTTATCCATAACATATATGTAAATCGGTTTATGAGATTTTGACTGGAGTATCCTATGTATGTTTAAATCACAGTATCTTGTAACAATATAAAATAACCTGTATCCCAACTCAACCTAATGTCAGCACCATAACGGCTTCCCAAGTGTTTGATATAAAATGTGGATTTTAGTGCCCTTATTTGTAGGCTGTAGATAAAAAATCACCCCACCTGTATAAGTTCATCTCCCTGGACGATTCTGGTTGTTGTCAGTTTCTTTCCGTTGTCCTTTCTGGTGAAGATCCCCTTCAACACGTCTCCCTCCAAAGCCCACGAGCCCTGCGGGGTCAAACATGAAACTTATTCATAACAAGGTGGGAAAAGTTTTTGCAGAAGGTTGACAGTTTTATGGCTGGCACTCTTTGTGGTAGTGAGTTAAATCAACTGGGCACAAAGGTTACCACAATAAAAGTCAAAGTCAAGCCTTGAGCTAACAAATGAACTCCCCTTTCCAAAATGAAGTTTTTTTCAAGTGCGCTATTAGTATACTTCTTTTGAACTTAAAATAAGAGTGTGTACTTTCAGTTTAATTCATATGTACTTATCAGAGATATATTTAACATAAGTATACTTGGCTCATACTGACAAGTACACTTAAAAGTCTACATATACTTGGCTGATACTGCCAAGTATACAGACAAGTCTAAGTATACTTGGCTTACAGGCCTACTTAGTTAATCATTTGATCAATATATACTTAAGGTATAATTAAGTATTCTTGCCTTATAGGCCTACAGAAAAGAATACTTTTTGATAGAGTAGCCTATTAAAGTGTGCGAGTTTGTAAAAGGATATTTTGATATGAATTTACTTCAATTCATCAAGTTTTTGGATTATCCGTTCACCGTAGAGGCACGCGAGAGCAACGCATTTTATAATTTTTTTTTAATCTCATCGCAAATCATCAAGTCAAATAGCAAAAGGAGCAAGTCTCTTTATGTAATACATAAATCATTGGCTAAGTACTATAAGTTAAAGTATACAAATTATACTTTAATGAACTAAAAAGCTCACTTGATGCTCACAAGTAATTTTTTGCAAGTCCAAGTCAAGTTTCAAGTCTTCTCTTTTTTGCAGCTCAAGGGTTCAAAGTCTAAAGTGATTGAAATGCTCAGCTCATCTCAAAGTATTTAGAACTAAACAAATGACTAAAATTTAGATAATTGGAGACACAATTGGGTCTATTCTTGTAAAGGTCAGTTCATGGGTAATTATAAAGAGTAATGATTTTGCTTACTGATACTTCTGTTCCATCTGCGAGGCTGTAGTCGAAGGTGACCCCCAGGGTGAAGTCTATATCCAGGGTGCGGAAATTGCTGTTCTCCTTGACATGGAACTTGTCTCCAGTCTGTGTGATGGTTATCTTGAGGCTGTCGTGAGAAGCCAGCTTCCTCTTCACCAGGTTAATTCCTATCAACAGACACGTAGAAATATGTATAATAGGCTCTGAACAATCAGAGGAAGTGTGTCAGGATTTAATCACTTTTCAAGTGCAGGTAGTTCCTTTGTTTATGTATTTATGTATTTATAGAGGGTAAGTATGTACAAAAGCCAAATCACAAACATGAATCATTGTGCCGTCAAGCATTTGAAACTCCAGTATTTGGTCTTCTATTTAAGCATTTAAAGACTATAATACTAATAACTTGACACTTGCACACATTTAAAAAAAAAAAAAAAAATACATTTCAATCAAATAAAACATTTGCATGGTTATCAGTTTGCTGCATATCTGACATTTTGAAACAACTATCTTCATTAAATTAACACCTTATCAGTGCTTTATCACCTGCATTTTCAGATCTTGATTATAGAGCTGCAACGATTAATCAATTAGTCGTCAACTATTAAACTAATCGTCAGCTATTTTTTTAAGAAAGAAAAGTCCAAATTTGCTGATTCCAGCGTCTTAAATGTGAATATTTTCTGGTTTCTTTACTCTTCTATGACAGTGAATATCTTTGAGTTGTGGACAAAACAAAACATTCCAGGATGTCATCTTGGGCTTTGGGAAACACTGATTTTTCACCATTTTCTGACATTTTATAGACCAAACAATGAATCCATTAATCAAGAAAATAATCAACAATTAAAAATTGTTAGTTGCAGCCCTACTTGATTATATTCTGGTTATCTTATTGACAGTGTGAATAGTCAGAGTAATGAGACACTGTGATTTTTCTATACCAACACATCCACACATTTAAGAAAGCTACAGCTACAGTATGACATCACTCACCCATTTGTTCCATGAATTTGTCATAGTTGTCATTGCGATCAATTTTCCAGTTGCCGTCGAAGGTCATGGTGGCTGTGAGGGTGAGCTGGACAACTCTGCAGCGAGGAGTGTCTTACTCAAAGTCTGCCTCGCCTTTTAAACCACGCAACCTCTTATCTCGTCGTCTAATCTCAGTGCTGATGTGGCCGTTTAAAGCTCATATTTACTCAAGGCAATATCCACCGATGCAACTGATTGGGCAATGCCATGTTACAGAACAGAACATACCATACTGAATAAACAATACTGTATGCTCTTTGATTATTGGAATGGTTGACATCCTGTTTTACCTGTTTTTCTGTTTACAAAGGGTGCTGATTCAGGAATTCAGTGCAGAGCTGCAGCAGCTATGCATGCAGCAAATATAACCAACATATATTTTTAAATTTAACTTGAAACACATTCATGTTTTTAATGTTTTTTAAAGTAAAGTAAAGTAAAGTAAAGACCAAAAAAATAACTAAACAAACCAGTTGAAGCATATGTGAATACCATTTTTCCACAACTTTAAATTTGACTGATGTCTCTGATGTCATTTTGCCAAACCTCTTATCGCTCAGCCAAGATATTACTGCACTACATGTAATTGCTTTGTACAAATGGTGATCAGCGTGGTTGATAATGTGTTTCCTAATACCTTTGACCATAATCTGGCCATCATTGATAAACGAGACCTTTGATATTGAAAGTTAATATTAAACAATCACTCTTTATACAATTAGTGCATGTTATTAAGACACAGTAAACTGAATATGATGCCTTTAATAGTCTTTCTGGATAAACGTGAATCGTATGTGAATGAGAAAATGATTTTTGTCGGGTGTCTTGTGTTTTTGAGAAGGGGATATCCTGTATGCTGTATTTAAAGGAACAGTGTGTAGCATGTTGGGGGATCTATTAACAGAAATGGAATATAATATTCATAACTATGTTTTCGTTACTGTATAATCACCTAACACCGAGAATCGTTGTGTGTTCGTTAGCTTAGAATGAGTTGTTTATATCTACATACGGTGTGGGTCCTTGACAGAGTCCGCCAAGTTTCTCCACTATGTTTCTACAGCAGTTGGTGGTTTCACGTTTTCACTAGGGCTGTCAATCGATTCAAATATGTAATCGTGATTAATCACAAATTAATCACCATTTTTTATCTGTTCAAAATGTACCTTAAAGTGAGGTTTGTCAAGTATTTGATACTCTTATCAACATGGGAGTTGACAAATATGCTGTTTTATGCAAATTATTGCACATATTTATTTTTGGAAATCAATTAACAACACAAAACGATGACAAATATTATCCAGAAACCCTCACAGGTACTACATTATGCATAAAAAATATGCTCAAATCATAACATGACAAACTGCAGCCCAACAGGCAACAGGCAACAACAGCTGTCAGTGCGTCAGTGTGCTGACTTGACTATGACTTGCCCCAAACTGCATGTGATTATCATAAAGTGGGCATGTCTGTAAAGTGGAGACTCGTGGGTACCCAGAGAACCCATTTTCATTCACATATCTTGAGGTCAGAGGTCAAGGGACCCCTTTGAAAATGGCCTCCTTTAGCCTCCTTCGCAACCATGGTACCAATTGATTTGTTAGGTTTTCATATGATGTCAGTATCTTCACTCTAGCTTTAAAACTGAGCCCGCTACAACCTAAAAATCACAAGTTGCATTAAAGAAATTAGTGCCCTTAAAAGTAATTTGCGTTAATGCATTATTATCACTTTATCTTTGACAGCCCTAGTTTTTTTTACGCTCTACCACCAGCCGCCATCTGACTTCCGTTGCTCCTAAAGTAATGTTTTATGGTAAGGATGACGAAAACAAAATTTAGTGACTATAAACTAACTGGAGTGTCAAAAAATGCCAATATGGGCAGAGAGGTAAAGCAGCAAAAATGCACATGAAAAAGTATTTCTTAAACCTCCCCACCAAGTCTCACAAAGGGATGAGTAAAACATGCACAACATGTCAAGTGTCTTTCTTATCTCAGTTTCTTCTCATTTTAATTTGCAGCTCAAGAGACCTTTGGCTGACATTCACTTCCACCTCAATGAATCTGCCTCTTATCACACAAAAGACCTTTCTACTATGACTGCAGTGATGCAATTGACAGGTGAGCTTGAGACAACACTGTTAAAGATAATCTTTAACACAATTATATTCCCCAATGTTTTATGCTACTTGTAGTATCAGTTGTAAGAGTACATGGTGTCTAAAAGGAGGCTGTATATCTATGAAAGCTGTTACAACATTTTACAAATTGTGACGGTTTCTTTGTAGCATGAATCCAACCATAAGGGGTTTTGGCCTAGAAGCAGGTTTGATAGACAGGATAAATCTGAAAGGGGATTCCACCCTCATTACCAACACTAAGGGGCCCTCGAGCTCTGTGGCCATTAGATCAGATTGTGGTTGAATTGAGAACATATTACTCTGCTTTTAGCATCGCTACACCGGTTATCCATTTGTTATTGGATTCATTTTAAAGGAACAGTGTGTAACATTTCGGGGGATCTATTAGCAGAAATGGAATATAATATTCATACTTATGTTTTCTTTAGTGTATAATCACCCAAAACTAAGGATTGTTGTGTGTTCGTTAGCTTAGAATGAGCCCTTGATATCTACATGGGGAGCGGGTCCTCTTCACAGAGTCTGCCATGATGCTACAGTAGCCCAGAACCAACAAACCAAACACTGGCTCTAGAGAGAGCCTTTCACGTTTTAACGTTACCTGAAAGCCACCGTAGTTCTCCGACATGCTCGTGAAACTGTAACATGAGCCGCAGAGTGTAAAACCGTGGTACCGCCATCCGCCTTCTGACTTCCGTTGCTCCTAAAGTAGTGTTATTATGGTAAGGATGTCCTCTGAGCAAGGTGAACGGCATTACCACGGTTTCGCACTCTGCGGCTCACGCTACCGCAGTCTCAGATGGTTGCAATCTGCAACCACACCACTAGATGCCACCAACACACTGTCCCTTTTAAATAAATTACCTGTTTAGACTCTTGCAGGTCTTCATAAGGATAGCATGGCATGAATTATTCTCTGTAACGGTTATAATATTTCACACACAGGATCAATACATCAAGTAAAAAAAAAAAAAATCAAAAAAGGTTTTTCTTTTTTATATACACTTTGTAATAACCTCACGCCTTACAAAGCATCAACTAGTATGCCATCTCACATAACTAATACAAGTTTGCACCCACTTTGTCGAAACCCCCAAAAATAAAAAAATGAGAAACTCTGCTTTAGTGACAATAACAGCAGCAGGTGTGTCAGAAATGCACAGTGAATGGTGGAGACTTCACATTTATGGATGCTTTGTCCCTAAGATTGTAATCTTCTAAGTGACCACCAGAGGGAACTCTTTACAAAATAATCTGCTTTATATTATTATTAGAGACTGATTTCTCTGCTGTGTATAACAACAATACCTTCAGTGAAAGTAAAGACCATGCATTACTTTCTCTGTTCATCTGTTTGGTCTTCATAAGAGCCAAAATGAGCAGGTTGTTAGCACTTCATTTTACAGGTCAGCAAATTTCATGGTAAATAGGTGATAATTAGCAAGTAACCTATTTTAAATTTCTTTGGAATTACTGCACAATTACCCCAATATTTACTTAAAAATGTATCAAAAATTATTTTGTTATAAACATTATTTAATAATTATATGCTGAAATAGCATATAATGGTTAAAATAAGGCCTTGAGAAGCGTCTGTGCGCTGCTCTTCATCTAATAGAAAACTAAGAGAAGACACTTCTGATCAGGCACAGATCTCACCATCATGTGACTTATTGTCTACACAAAGGTAACCTGGTAGCTGATGTACTGATTCAGGGAGTTTTTTAAGAAATTTCAAATAAGTTATTTGCTAATTATTATCTATTTACCAGCAGACATGGAAATAAAGCATATCAATTAACTTTGTATTCTTTTCCTGTAAATGTATTAAATAAATTACCAGCTATTTGGAAATAGCGGAATATAATTATTAAATAATGGTTATAATAAAGTAATTTTCGATACATTTTGAGGTAAATATTGGGGTAATTTGGCAGTAATTCCAAAGAAATTTCAAATCGGTTACTTGCTAATAATCACCTAATTATCATGAAATTTGCGGACCTGTAAAGTGAAATGTAGAAAAATCAAGTAACCAACATTTCTCAAGATTATTTTATTAGGTACCTCCCAACAGAAACATTGTTGAAATGAAACAATCATGTCTTAACAAGCACAGAAATGCACTCGTACAGTACAAGAGGCGCCTGTTTGTTTCTTACACAGGAAGCTGCATGGTTGGAGAGGATTCCTTGAAAGGACATTATGTGAAGTTTTAATAATAATGACTTTGGAAAAATAGGGTGAAAAAAGTGTGGTACTTTTACTCATGTGACACATACAGCACATAGTTGAACTTATAGATGCACAAACGGCAGTTTTACCCATAATACAGTTTACTTAGTTACTAGTTGTTTTGACAAAAAAGAATAAAAACAAAATAACACGATGTTAACAATAAATAAGAATATATCAACAATGTTTAGTAGAGCTGAAAATAGTACTTATTTTATAGAAGAAGACAAAAAGTGACGAAAGAGGTGCAATCAATATATCAAATAAAATAGTGTATAGTTATTTTTAATTATCGGTGACAGATACGTGATGATACAGGTTTACTAAAGGCTCAACATGTATCAGTTAATGAAATAAACATGAAATACATCTTTGAATTGTAATATACTACTCTAGTTAGCACAGTAGCTGTTAAGCCAAAGAACAGGTGAATGTGATATAAATCTATATAAATACAACAGCTATAATATATATATATATATTTCTTTTAATGCCAGTGTAACTTATTCAGTGTAAAATCATCACAACCTATGAACAAAAAATGGGTCCTCAAATAGTGACAGTAATGTTTTGGCACAAACATGATAACAAGCTATAGTATATATTTATTAATTACACTCATTAGTTATTTGGGCTGGTAGTCTTTACTCTATCTCTAACAAATACAGTATATAACAAAATTAGCAACTAAAAATATTTAAGATGGAAAATGTTTTGCTTATCAAAACCTTTCGTGATTTTATGTACAATAACAATGTGGGAATATTTTGTCCAAAAATGTATCAAACTTGAACCTCTACTATTCATGTATGTACTACTATGTACTATTGTGTCTAAAAAATATAGCGAGGTCACGACGGATCATGGTCAAGCAGAAACACGCAGGGAGAGCGGCGGTTACAGGTTCATCATATTAAAAATATCTGCATGTCTGTGGATAGATAATCACTTTATATTTCACCTGATCCATCTCATCCCTGCCTCAAAGTTTGTTAATTTCTAAAGACATTTACTGAAGCGTCTTTTAGATGACACTTTTAGTGCTGAATCTGAACCGTTGAGCTTTAACTAGCTGTGGTGGGCTCTGCGTCGGTGGGCTGCCTGGACAGAAACCACACCTTCATCGGTTCCTTCTTCCCTTTCATGGTGATGGGGCCCCGATACTCCAGATTAAACTGAGGGTCGGCGTTCTCGGCAGACTGCAAACACCTGGAAAACAGTGTCAACGCCATCATAAATCACTCGCGCTTTATAGTCCGGCGGGGATTCTGTGTCTTATTTTCACTAACTCAATGACGACATTGTTGTGTCAACAAAGAACATCAAATCCACGGACTAAAACAGACCTACTGGTTTATGTGTTAAATTGATTCCTTCAAGTCTAATACTGGTATTTTCTTAACAAATGACAAATCCAGTTTTAATACTGCAGCCCTGTCTCCAATAAATGCTGTTACCATACAACTAAAAATGCATAACCAAAAAAGTTTTGAGAGAAACGTATTTTCACGGTTTTAAACCGTTTTAAGCATGTGATTAACATTGTAAATTGAAAAAAAAAATGCAACAAAGCTACTTAGTTATGTTTAGGCAATAAAACTACGGGGTTAAGTTTAGTAAAATAACATCATGGTTTGGCTTAAAATTAAAAACAAAACTAAGATGCAACAAATGACTGTTTCACACAGGACACAAACAGCGGTCTCCTGGGGGAGATAATTGCAATTTGTTGATGCGAAGCTCCTTCAAACTCACCTAATTTCTCTGGTAATAAAATCCAAACATGACGTCATACAAATAAATAAAAAAAAAAACAGGTCATAATATGCCCTTGTACTTCTACTTACCGGTACGTGTATTCGGAGACATTTATTTTCCCCTTTTCACCAGTAGTCTCTGTACGACTTGTGAGGTTGACCGTGTTTCCAAAAAGGCAAAATCTAGGCATCCTCTGGCCGATCACCCCAGTCACCACCTCTCCTGTGTGGATCCCGATAGTAATCTGGAAAGAAAGGGAGATTGTGATTCCACTGTATGCCAGTTATAATTTAACCAATGTAAATAAATATGCCAAAGATAAACCTACGTCTTGTCAAACACTGGCACAACCAAGCTTAAATATTTATTGTAGGATATACAGAGCACTGATCATTAGTTATCTGGGGTAAATTCATTACTTAAAGCAGCACATGACATGCCTGATTTATCTTCTTCAATCCATACCAATAAAAAAATGTGTGCACAGTTTGATAATAAACCTGTGTAAATGTTAAAGGGAGACACTACAGGTGAATAGGGTAAAACATGTAATTGATAGATGCCACCATGAAACCTCTCCAGTTGATTACTTCCATTAAGACAATTATTTTTTTGTATTACAAGTTTTCTGAAATGTAATGTTTAAATATGCAAATGAGGCATTATCTTCTCAAATATGTGCTAATGTGCATACATTTCCATAACAGAAATCTGAATATTGGATAAAGCCAGGTTCAAATAATCTTGTTTCATTTTGTTGACGTATTAGAGTCAAAGGTTTTTACAGAGGGGATTTTGGATATCTATTTTTATCACTCCATAAATCAGAAAATTCTGTCAACAGCCATAAAAAATAGATTTTCACCATGTTTTTAGGAATGAAATGTTAAAAAAAATCAGGCTCTGAATAATATATGAATAAACCACTCAGTAAAAACCTTCAGAACATAGATAGGAATAAAACTGGAAAGTTTGGTGTATGTAAGTGCTACTGAAGTGGAGATTTCTGTCTCAAAGTCTGAGAAAAAACTCATTTTGAGAAAACAGCCTTTAAAGATATAGATTGTAAAATTCCATATATTTTGAAGACACTGCAGGTAAATAGTGTAACATTTTTAACTAAGAGATATCACCATGAGACTTTCCCAGTTGATCACTTACATTAAGACAATTATTTTTCGTATCACAAGTTTTCCGAAATTTTCTGTTTAAATATGCAAATAATGCATTATTTTGTCAAATATGTGCTAATGTGCATACATTTCTAGAACAGAAATCTGAACATTGGATAAAGCCAGGTTCAAAATTATTGTTTAATTTTGTTGAAACATTTCACTCTTTTTGTCACTACATAAAACAGAAAATACTGTCAACAGACAAATCCACTTTCGCCATAGTATGAGGAAATACCTCATTTTGAGAAAACAACCTTTAAAGATATATATTATAAAATTCCATACAATTTGCAAGACAGTACAGGTTTAACTAATAGATATCATCATGAAACTTCCTCATTTGATTACTTACATTAAGACAATTATCTTTTGTATTACAAGTTTTCTGAAATGTAATGTTTAAATATGCAAATGAGGCATTATCTAATGCTAACTTTTGCTGAATTTAGAAGAAATCTACAGACACAAATAGACAAAGTAGTCAATTAAACACCTAAATGTGTGTTTTGGATTTTTTTCTCACCACTAGTCTGAAAGAAGACATGTTATGGAAGCAAAATAGCCCAAAATCTCAAAATTGACCAGTGCATGAAAACAATGTTTTTGCCTGTAGTGTTTCATCTTAAATCAAGGAGGTAAATGTTCTACAGAGAGAAAGATAAAAAAAATAAAAATAAATACAAGCAACTATCCAGCTGAATGCTTCTCTTGTTGGAATGTTTCTGTTTGTTGGAACAAATTCTTGAAGCTATCGACTGAAAAGGTGCAACATTTGGTGGGTGGATATACTGTATAAGGTTAACTTTGCCAGAAATCACTCCATGCACAAAATGTTTTGTTTATATATAAATATATATAAATATATATTCTTTTTTTTTGGGTTTGCAATAAAGTGGCAATTCCAAAAGGAGCCCTAGGCAATCTACAGACTAATATTTGCTCTTGAACTCATAGACACTTCAGTGCTTGTTGTCTTCAGAGCATGAACACGCTGAGCGTGTTTGAGACAAATGAGAATCTATTTTTAGACGCAGGATCGTGAGATGATTTGAGTCTGTTTCTGCTACTAAACCGGGCTCCTCTTCTGCCGGTGCCATGTCCCAAAATAAACAGCCTTTTGTTAACAAGACATGATTTTCCAAAGTTAAGTCTCAACAGTCATTGATACAATAACAATCTCCAACAGTCAGTTAAACAAAAGTCTGCTGTTTTTTATCCAACTTTTCCCTGCGCATTACTTCAGCGTGGAAATATGTCCACATGCACAGATACTATTACGCTCAAATCAATCAAAACATCCTTGAGGGTAAAGTGTTGGTCCTATTAGGTTGAATGCCAGTTCAGATGCATTACTAAAAACAAACTGCTAAATAATTAAATGTGTAACGGAAAACAGTCTGAGAATCACAACAAAGACATCAGGGCTGGATAATTTTGAAAAACATTTCTAATTGTGATTATTTTGACTGATATTGCATTTGCGATTTGATTTATGATATTAGAGGAAATGATCATTGTTGTATCATTATTTCTATTTTAAAACACGTGGTGATTTTTGGGGGAATCTCTACCAAACAAAGATGTTTGTTAAAGGCAACATTTTGCCTTTAACAAATATTGCATCTCCTGCGTTTGAAAATTGCAGTAAGCAGTTGTGATTTTGCTAAAATTTGGATTAGTTGTGCAGCCGTTTAAGACATACATAGTAAACAATAAAGATAGAAATATTGCTAATTGGCATTCATGTGCACTCACACACACAAACCGTCTGCCAATCTAACAAAATTCATTGTGAGATGAAGATGAAGATTGTCAGTCTACGATGTTATTTGGAGAATCATATAGAAATGTAAATGTAAAAATATTATATACTATATAAAAAAACTCATTTGGTGTGTATGTATATACTCATTTGGTGTGTGCTCAGTGTAGCTTAGCACGTGTACAATACATACAAGTAACAGTATTTAGTATTTGACAGTTTTGGTTTATCATACAAAATCTTACAAAGTATATAGCCATTATGTGACAGTTGCCTTTCTATATTATTGTCCTCTGTCTTTTAAACATTGTCTTCTGTGTTTTTTACTGTGTTGTTTTTGCTATATATTGATTATACAACACTTTGGACAGCTGTTGTTGTTTTTAACTTTGCTTTACAAATACATTTGGATTGGATTGAATTATAATACAGAAAACATTTGTGAAAGCTAAAAATGTTATCACACCTGTACTGGTTGATCGTCCACTTTGACTTGTCCGGCAATCTCCAACATATCGAGAGCGAGGTGGCAGATGGACTTGGCGTGGTGTGTGCACGGCTCCGGTAGGCCGCTCACTGTCATGTACTTATCGCCCACCGTTTCCACCTGAATGAAGACAAACAGTCATATTTCGCTTTACTTTTGGTTCATGTAAAATCATCTGTTCCCACTGTGCTACAAAGGTTTTTTTTTTTTTAATGCACTGTGCGGCTAGAAATAAACTGAAACACCCTGAAATAAACACTTAAACACTTACATCAGCTGTAAGACATTCAGGGCCTCTTTGAGCCCCGCTAAAACCCCAGGACCACCTAGCCATTCAGCTTGTAGAGTAAATATTACTTCTTTTGGTGACCCAGTGCCTGAAGTCGATCCCCTGGAAGCGCCGAGGTCTGTTTGACTTCTTAAAGTGCATTCTTGTCTGAAAGCCTGGAGCGTAAATCTGCTGCATGAGGCCTATAAAATGACTCTGTAAAACTACACTGTGTTTAGAAGTTAGTACTACTCTTCTTATGGTGAAAAACTCAAGTCAACTGATATAAATACTCTTGTGTGACTTGTATGTGCAGAATTGCATAACATTATTCACCAAGAGGGTCGGTGTGCTTCACCAGTGCATTTAAGCTAAAGACCACAGTAGGTTAAAGCCCTCAAATTCTCAGTTTTAGATTGTAGACTTGTAGCTTTTTGTACACTTTGATTATTATCACTTTGCTGCATAGATTCTCCTCTTATTCACAGTTGTGGAAGAAGTACTCAGATCTTTTACTTCAGTAAAAATACCAATACCACAGTGTAAAATTACTGGGTTAAAAGTTAAAGTCCTGCATTCAAAATACTTACTTAAGTAACAGTTAGGGCTGGAAAAGTTAACGCGATAATAACATGTCAACGCAAATTTGTTTTAACGCCACAAATTTCTTCAACGCAGCAACACAACTTGTGATTTTTAGGTTGTAGCGGGCTCAGTTTTAAAGCTAGAGTGAAGATACTGGTATCGTAACTAGAAAACCTAAGGTACCATTGGTACCAACCATGTCATAGTAGCTTGTTGTGAAGGAGGTTAAATAACGTTCCAAACTTGCACTAAATTTTGGTGAGGAAAAACTGGCATAGCCATTTTCAAAGGGATCCTTTGACCTCTGACCTCAAGATATGTGAATGTAAATGGGTTCTCTGGGTACCCACGAGTCTCCCCTTTACAGACATGCCCACTTTATGATAATCACATGCAGTTTGGGGCAAGTCATAGTCAAGTCAGGACACTGACACACTGACAGCTGTTGTTGCCTGTTGGGCTTCAGTTTGCCATGTTATGATTTGAGCATATTTTGTATGCTAAATGCAGTACCTGTGAGGGTTTCTGACAATATTTGTCTTTGTTTTGTGTTGTTAATTGATTTCCAATAATAAATATTTACATACATTTCCATAAAGCAGTATATTTACCAACTCCCATGTTGACAAATCTCCCTTCAAGATACATTTGGAACATATAAAAAATGTGTGATTAATTTGCGATTACATATTTTAATCGATTTACAGCCCTAGTAAAAGTATTAGCATCAAAATATACTTAAAGTACCAAAAGTATAAGTACTCGATATGCAGAATGGCCCATTTCAGTCATACATATATCAGTGGATTATAATTATTGATGAATTATGTATTCATCACTTTAATATTGCAGCTGTTTAACATGGAGCTCATTATAATTATATACTGCTGGGAAGCTTCATCTATAATGATATATCATAATTTATCAGTTGATTTATATTTTGTATTGATAATCTAAATCTGGAAAGTAATTGATGCTGTCAAATAAATGTAGTGGAGTAGACGTATAAAGTAGCAGAAAATGGAATGGCTCAATAGTAAGTACCTTCAAACTGTACTGAAGTACAGTACTTGAGTAAATGTACTGCTTATTCCTTTACTGAGATAAATGTACACAAATGCGTGATATAGTGTCACGGTAAAATTCTTGCTTCCAACCTTGTATACGTAAGGGTTGTTCCGAGAGTCTGTCAAGATGTCAAAACGTGTGTAAACATCATTGAGCAGGTTGACTATCTTGATGGCTCCCTCGGCCGAGGCGTGCTTGCTGCAGAAGGCGTTGAATCCCACGATGCCACTAAAGAGGATGGTCAGGTTGTCGTAGCGTTTGGCCGGGACGGGCCGTTTGTGTCGCAGCTCGTTGGCAACAGACGGCGGCAGAACGGAGTAGAGCAATCTAAAAGGGGAAGAAGAAGAGAAATGAACACTTTGAGCGTAGTCATGGTGCACCGGAGCAGCAGAGTAATGGGCTCGAGCTGCCAGACTGAAGTCCGTCCTTTTGGATCAGCGTTTTATTTGCTCACCCACCACCTTTTGGTCATTTCACTATACAAGCTGCTCTAGCTGGGAGGGTGGTGTTTCTATGGTAACTGCTTGGATCATGGCTGCCTGTTAAAAGCAAAATACCTTTTATGTTGCATCATAATATGAGGACACATGATACATACAGAACAGATATATTTACCCAGGAGATGAGACTATGCATAATAATCTGTGACATCTTTCACATACAAGGTTTTTCTCTTAGTAGGGCGCACGCCTGAACAGCAGCAAAAACAGCATCAATGTGTTTTTTCATGATCAAGAAAACATAGTGTTTTAAAGCTTTTAAAAGCCAGTGCAGCAGCAGTTCTCTTAAATATTTAGAGAGGAGCCGTGAATTCTAATCAACGTTCGAGGCCCGAGGCGCTTTGAGACCGCAGAATGGCGAGAATAATAATATAGAGATCCAAGAGGCAGAGTGAAAGTCTTTTCCTATCTACAGCAGTCTTAATAAAGATCACGCTCCACCTCCGTGCTCCTCTCCAGCTGTCACCCACTGCTGTGCCAAATTACTATGACAGACCCTTTTCTCAAAGCCAAAACCCAACTGTCTGCGCCACAACAGGGACAGGAGAGCAGCTTCTTAGGCAAGTATCAACTTGGGTACAACAATAGATTCTGACCCTAGGTGGTCCGACTGTCACGTAGCCTCAACATAACCGTACGGGAGTGACACTTGTTAGTGTCCTGCTGTGTCTTCAGTGTTTTCTTGTCTCAAGTCATTCCTTAAAAGGGAATACTACTCTTTTATCTCCCTAAAAGACTAATGAATGATCTGTGCCACTTATTTTTCCAGCAAAAGGAAGGTGAAAGAGGAATGACTGTTATTGTAGTGAGTTTTAGGTTGACTCACAAACTATAGATAATGACAGGGCTTTGGTATCAATTACACATAATTATAATACACAATTTACCCCACAAGGGGCCACAATATAAGTTTATGGGATCACTACAGAATTAAAAAGTTGGAAAAAAAGAAAAAAATACATATTTCTGGTGCATATCACTATGACACAATATTTATCTTTTGCTTTTTACTAGGTACACTCTAGGTCGTTTTGCCTCCATTAGGCCTCTAAAAATATTTAAACTATTTGAGAAGATAACAATCTTTATTTGCTTGAACTGCTCACTTTGATGAGGGTTCACAAGTCGACTTAGCTTGTTTTAAAGGGAACATATGAAAAACCCACTTTTTCAGTGTTTGTTTTTTTCTTTTTTTTCAGTCAATCCTAAAAGACCCCCACGATGAAATGCCCAACTTTACAGCAGAAATAATATGTTTACAGCCTGGTACAGTAACTCTATAGTTAATTTCCTCGTTCATGACAACTGTACGGAGGTGAATTTTTATATAACTCACCCGTTTAAATTATATTAAGGCCTAAATTTATGCAAAATTAAGGGCGTGGCCATTTTGAGAGACAGGTGGGTGCTGCACAGCTGTGACGAGCTTCATTTTTGCTTTTCAGAAAACTATGGGTGACGTCACCATATTTTCATCCACATTTTATACAGTCTATGGATTCAGATCTGGCTCCCCTTCCTATGTCACATGCCGGCTCATTAGAACATATCACCCCCAGCTTGAGAACTACCTTTGCAAAGGTGCACCATATTTTTCTCACGAGCCAAGCAGAGCAGACTGAGCTTTTTTGGGAGGGCATCTTAAAGAGACAGGTGCTAGAATGGAGCGTTTCAGACAGAGGGTGAATACAGGTATATTCAGACAGACAGTATGAGAAAAATGATATGTTTTTGAACATAAACGTAAACATGTTCTAGAAGAAACCCAAAATTCAATTATGAACCTGAAAATGAGCATAATATGTCCCCTTTAAAGGGTCACAAGCCAAAAAGGTCAGGAACCGCCTGGCTCAAAGGGCTCACTGACATACCCTACATATTAAGATTATATAAATGACATAGTTTGAGTGGTGTAAAAGTAAACCTTGAAGTGTATTTGCAATTCTTACATTGCTGAATTTACATATATAAATATCTAGCAGGTTTGAGGTTTTACATGATACATTAGTATTTGGATAGTCTGGCAACCCAATGTCAGCTGGGATCGGCTCAAGCCCCCCGCAACCCTAAATAGGATAAGCGGTTACAGATAATGGATGGATTACTATTTGGTTATAATTCCTCGGCTGTTATTCTCACAACATAAGTTTTAAGTTGCTGAAGCTGCAGAAATAGTCTCACCTGTCTGTCTTTTTCTTCTCGTCCTCCAGGGCTCTGAGTGTGTGCTGCAGACGATCTGTCAAGATCTCCAGCTCCTGGGTCAGCTTGTACTCCTCACGAAACTGTTCGCCCAGCAGCACCAGGTCACGCGTGGCGTCATGCAGCGGGATGTCGCTCAGGTAAAGCCCCCTTCGTGTGAGATCATCCAGGTTCATAACACTAGAGACACAGAGGAAGGAGAAAACAGTGAGATACTCAAACCAGGAATCAGCGTAAATAAAACAGAACATAAAGTATGAACCTCCAGTAATGAGATCACCATCGTCTTATCTCCAGATAAATGTTCCTGTTGTTAAGGGTGAGGTCAGACACTGAGTCTTATCTGGTCAGGTGAATAAGCATGCTTTTATGTTTCAGCTGCTGTTATTTCCCGTCAGGCAGCAACCTTTTGTGAAAACACTGATCTCGTCCTCCGCAAAGTGTCTTCGATCTGTGAGGAACGAGATCTCTTGAACTCTGCTCTCCTACATCTGATATTTCACTAGAAATGTCTGATTGGTTATACAAGGGCCACAAAGGCTAATGGGGGTCACAGCAGAAGAACCTATGAGATTACCTCAGCTCACAAGTTTGTTTGTTTCTCTATGTGACCGTGTACCTATGCATGTTTATGAAAGCAACAAAGCAAAATATATTTGAGCTAAGTCGTTAAGGCTTCAGCCCAAAAGCCATTTGTTCCTACTGAACATCACAAACAGAATAGAGAATGAAAAGCGATGAGAGAAGGACCAACACACATTGTAGTTAACCTTCATATTATCAATATACTGCAGTGCTACAGAGGAAACTGTTGAGGCGAGCAAGTGAAGCAAATTGTAACAACTACTCAATTTTACTTCAAATGCCAGTTTATGTATATAGTGTTTTTTTATTTATACATGCTTATAAGAGCAATGGCTTTCATCAAGTAAATTAACACCTTGGAAATTCGGATTCCAGCACTGTAATCTTTGCCAGAAATGAATGAAATAAATCAGTGTTTTTAGTGTGTGTATATTCAGTGAGTGCTTCTGTCGGGACAGACTGTGGGTTTACCTGGGTGAGCAAAGAAAAAGGATGTTCTCCGCCTCTGGCAAGTAAATCATCTGTCCTTTCAATCTCAGACAGCTGATCTCCACCCCCGTCAGCTCGTCCTCGTTCTCCACAGTCTCCACATTCAGCAGACCCTCCTGTCAGGATTACATCACACTTATGAATATTGCATTATACGTTCTCCTCCAAATCTGCTTCAACACTGGGCACCAGTTCAGCTCACTCTTTATTTTTAAACCTGCATGTTTGTTTTTTTTTGCCTGAAGTGTCACATGCGTCACCCACCACTCGAGGGAATTAGTTCAGATTTTATATGTGTAAAGAAAGAAATATCAAGTAGTATCCCAGGCTTGGCAGCACTTTGAGGCCAGTCTCTTCACAATGAGTACAATCTACTTTAATGCTTTTTCAAGTCACTGCAGCTATTATTTTAACACCTATGAATTTTCCCTCCTGAGATTCCATTTGATTTCTCACTGAAATCTGTGTTCTCAATACTCTAAAAATATACCTTTCTGCTCCGTCGTTTCTCAGTTTATGAACTTTCCAAGAAATATCTATCTTGCATGTTGAGTAAAAGTTCTTATTTTCAGGATATTTAGACCCTTACACTCTTTGCTCCATGCATAAACAATATACATCTATTTTAAAAAGCTACATATACCTTTTACTTCACCTACAAATGAACAGATGTACTAAGTTATGTACAAAATGGATTTCTTATGTACAACAGTCACAGCCAGTCCTTATGAAATAGAGAGCCTAAGTCCCTCCCCTTCCAGTGGAACCTAAGGGACCTTATTTCGGAAAAAATATGAATGGTAAACAACGGATATATATCCCCGTATGAAACAAACAGGCATCGTAGCTTCTTTTACAACATTTGGGTGTGTAGTCTTGCTAATTACGTATTTTCACAGTCTGATACTTCAACAGTTTTACAACAAACTGTGACTTTCTTGACTTGCAAAATTATGTTTTAAATTGACAAACATATGTGTAATTCATGGCGCAATTCAAAAAGGATAAAAAAAATAATTGTCTCTTGCCATTGACTACTGTACATATTATTTTCCGAAATAACGTCCCATGGGGTACACCGGAAGGGGCGTGACTTAGGCTCTCTATTAACAAATGTATAGATCTATTGTGGTGATGTTAATTAAGATAACTTACTGGTTTGTCTCCCAGCATGTTAATGTACATCTTGATACTATACATCGCTCTTTTCAGGATGTATATGGTTATTGCAAATTTTATAGGATGCATATTGTTTAAGAAAAAAGGATAATTGGAAAAGTTTCAAGATACAGTATGTTGCTCATTTGTTGCAGACTACTAGTGCTCCTTGTAACTGAAAGGCTATGTCTTTGTAGTTGGTGAAATGTTCTCAACTATCCTCTAAATAAATAATTGAAAAAAACACACTAAAAAGTAAAAAAAAACATATTTACAGCTACATATCTAAACAATATAATCCTCATTAACAGTGTTGATGAAACCCACAGAGTCAGTGTTATGCAGATGTTAAAAATATCAGAGAGCTCATCAATGTTAATATATATAAGACTATAAACACATTCTGTCATTTACAATCAAACCCTGTTTTGATCGTATAGACTTGTTGGTGTGTTTTAGTGCTTTTTGTCTCCTGGAAAATTATGTTAACATAAGAAAAGTATTGATGTGATTGGACAACAACGCTGTAACCAAAAAAAACTAAATAATATGTTCTATCTACCTTGCTTCGCAGAACGAAGACGGTGTTGATGTGGGAGAGGATGCCATGATAGCTGAAGTCAATGTGAGGACGGACCAAAGAAAACACTGAAGGGAGGATGCAGGTACCGGGCTGGAGCTGGGGAATAAAATAAAATGTGCATATTTCAGTTACATTGAATTAGAAGTTAATGCTTTATCTATAAAATGAATTACTGCTGCATTCTGGGTATCCAAAACTAAGACAGCGACTGAGATGAATACAAGTCAGACTAAAACATAATCAAGTGCTGACTAGATGAAACAGTGTTTGCTGCATGTAAAACAGACTTTTACATAATTGGACGTGAATCCACACCTGAGGCAGGACTCGATAAATGGCGTTCCCACACTGTGTGAGCATCAGGTCTTTGTCAAACATGAGGTGGAACGGGAAGGACTTGCAGAATGTGTACGGGCTGATCCGAGTCTCCTGTGTGCCGTTCTCCTCGAAGCCGTCCAGGTCCTCGTAGAACGCCTCTTCCTCCGAGTCCTTCTCCTCAATCAGAAACTTGATGTGGTCGCAATCCTCATTTTTTGGTTGGATCATCTGCATCAGATGAAATTAAATAATAGATCAAATATTGATGTTATTGTTGCAAAGCTGACTTAAACCTGCAGTAGGCAGAATGTTTTTGGCATCATTGGGCAAAAATTCCATAATAACCTTCCAGCATATTGTGATTCAAGTGTCCTGAGAGAAAACTAGACTTCTGCACCTCCCCATGGCTCTGTTTTCAGGCGGTGCTTGGTATTTCCTCAACTGATCTCAACATGGCTGCCGGGTCACAAACGTTCTCATTTTACAACTACACAGTACACTACAAGATGTTTCTGAAAACATTTTATGCGAGAAATAGGCATTAAAGTAACAGAATATTGATTCATATTTAATCAGCGCTGTCTAGTTTGACCATTTGGTCAGAGTTTGCGAGTGATTGACAGCTGCTCAGAGACGGCAGGCTCCAGCTCGGCTCTGATTGGTTGTTTTCCTCCGGTCTGTGAAATCTCGCAGATGCCATTAGGAGCACCGGAGGACACAGAGGCACATGATTTTTTTTCAGATTACCTGTCTCATGCACTACTGTCAGGATATAGGTGACCATTTTATAAAAATTACGTTTTTTAATTATATTTTGCTCCATTTCTACGCAGTGCAGCTTTAATTAAGTTAACATTTTATTAAACAATATTGTTGTAGCACATGGATACAGCAATAAAATGTTTTTAATTAAATATTTCACCCGTACAATTTATAAAATATTATTCCATTAATGATGCCATGGAGTCTATTATTATAGAATTTAACAGTGTAAAATGGCATTATTCAGTGGGTTTATGGGCATAAGGCATGCTGACGTCAAGCTGCTGTCTCTGCACCCTGTTGCCACAGCAACAGTGGCTAATATTTCCAGAAATTGGGTGTCACATTTGGAGCGTCTGCCATTTTCTGTTCTTTCATTACACACACAATTGCTGGAAAAAAGATGATCCTGTCCGTACAATATGATTAGCTTTGGGAGAAAATGTTGCTCGCTTATGAAACGAAGAGAAAACTCCAGCCAAAGTACTAGTAGGGGATATCTTAGGAGGATAACATGCTGCAGGTATTGTTGAAGATTAATGTGGGCTGCACATTAACAAACAAATAAAAATACTAATGACAGTTTATGATATTGAGCGTGAGCGTGGTCGAGTAAATGAGCCAAGATCAAAAATATGGATCTCTCCTCAGGATTAATTTTCTAATAAATGTGCAGTCAATGGCCTATTTAAATTCATCCACAGTTTGACAAAGTTAAAATAAAACCAAGGAAGGAAAAAAACTCCCGAGCTAGAGACTCTATAACTTGGATCTAAAAATACCCTCTGAGTCACAGACATTAGCCAAAAACTCAGAGCTGAGCTGCAGTTGTCGCAGCGCAGCTCTGTTCCTGTTCGGTTGTTTTGGAAATTTCTGTTGTTTAATCTTCACATTATAATCTCTTCAATTATATTCTGACACACAATATTACAGGAACTAAAAGGCTTCATTGAAGTTTGAACCATAAATTAGGGAAAAATGTAAAATTATGTTCATTGGTAGCAGAGTGAGCTATTAGAGCTGCAAGAAAAGAGAGGAACAGAAACAGCAAAGCAGACCTTCATCTCTATCTCTGTCCCGTGGATTTGTTGAGCGACAGTTTTAATGATGCCAATCACAATGTCTTGCAGGCCTTCTCTCTCTGAGTAGTAGTGGAGAATTAGATTGTTTCCCTTCTCTGCATCGGTGCAGCGGAACGATGGAGCCCTCATCCCGGGATAAATGGTACCCAGGTGGTCATGGAGAGCATCCAAATTCTGAAAATGTAGATTAAAGATGAATTATGCAGCATTCAATCACAGCACAGTTAATTAAAATCTGGCTGAGGCATAATAAGTTAGATGATGATGCTGAACATTAGACATGAATCATTAAATAAGTATGGGACTTGTGAGAGGCAGATTAAAAAATGAATGTTCAAAACAGAAGCAGTAGAGACTGAGATATCCTGACTTTTAGTCCCGAGTATGGGTCAAAAAATGTTGGATCCTACAATTCTCATAATGCAACACAACAGCATCTTTCATTAGACCCTCCGTGTCCGGGAAATGTTGACATCTTAACGCAGACTTTTTGTGAAAAATTAAAAGTCTCAATCCCAAACTGAGGGGACCCTGATGACATCACTATGACATTGTCAAGGTTATTTTCACATTTAAAGGTACAGTGTGTAGGATTTGGCACCATCTAGTGGTGTGGTTGCAGACTGCAACCATCTGAGTACCCCTCCTCTCACTCCTCCCTTTCCAAGACTGCAGTAATGTGAGCCACTGAGTGCAAAACCGTGGTAATGTTGTTCGCCTCGCTCAGAGCCCATCCTTACCATAATAACACTACTTTAGGAGCAACGGAAGTCAGACGGCGGCTGGTGGTACCACGGTTTTGCAGTCTGCAGCTCACGTTACCGCAGTTTCACAAGTATGTTGGAGAACTATGGTGGCCTTCAGGTAACGTAGAAACGTGAAAGGCTCTCTCTAGAGCCAGTGTTTGGTTTGTCCGTTCTGGGCTACTGAAGAAACCCGCTCCCTTATGTAGATATGAAGTGCTTATTCTAAGCTAACGAAAACACAACAATTCTTCATTTCAGGTGATTATACACTAATGAAAACATAGTTATGAATATTATATTCCATTTCTGCCAATAGATCCCCTGAAATGTTACACACTGTTCCTTTAAACATTTCAATTTTACAAGCAATGTTGGTTAATATTAGCATCCAGCTGTCCTACATTCAAAGAGGAGCGAGCGTACCTGCAGGAATTCACGAACATTTGATCCTAACACCCGCAAGATGGTGTCATATCCCGACTCTTGGCAAAATTCAAAAAACATCTTCCCAAACATCTGCAAGATGTCTCCTGCATCGATCTCTGAAATACAGAAAAGGATCTCATCAGTATCTCCGCTTACGATACAAAGTTATAATACAGCACATATAGTGTCGTTTTTATTCCAATAATTGAAAAGAAACACACTTACTGAGGACTTTGCTTGCAGCAGAAACAAGATCGTATGTTTTGCCGTCTTCATATATGATCCTAACAAGGAACTGACCCTCAATATCAAGCTGAGCCTCCCTCCTGAAAACAAACATAAGTCATGAGCAAATGTCACAACAGAAATAAACAGACACTGTAGGCAACAAATGGCTTTGCCTTTTTGGAATTTCTTTTAAATTCACATCTGTTTACAGGAATAATACAATAACAACGTATTTGTCTTATTTGTGGCCAGACAGTGTGAGCTGTCTTGATTTATATTTCAGTAACAAACAAATGTTTCCATGTTTGCTCTGAAGTGGTTGTGGTGTTTTAAAGCTGCACTGTTGAACAAGTACAGATAAGCTCAGAGTGCTATTTATACATTTGACAGCCCAATTTTTACAAAATTGTCAGAAAACTTAATGAGGTTCTGATTAGTACTATTTAACTGAGAAAACAGACATGATTTACTGGCCTGAGCAGCAGCCGCCATTTTATCAGAGTGTGTAACAGCTGAGAAAACATACCAAGCTTGAAAGAGTTTGTAAAGAAAATAAGAATTTATTTTTAAAGGATTCGGCTCATCAAAGGTCTGAGAACAGACCAAACATGATAAATTGTGCATTAAATAACAATGAGTTGCATTTGCAGAGAGCGCCAGGGTTTTTTTTTTGGTGGCTAAAGAATGACCGAAAACATTTACACAAGGCAGCTGCTGCTGTTTTTATTTCTAATTCTTCTTTTTTTTTTTTTAGTCAGGGTCACATCTAGGGCTCCAAACCTTTCAACATGCTGAAAAAATGACATGTTAACATTATAGTGGAAGACATTCATCCTACAGCATGTGTGTTGGACTGGGTGTACCTCATTCTCCCTCTATATCAGTCATCCCCAAACACTGGGTCGGGACCCACAGGTGGGTCGCAGGACATTTTATTAAGGTCGCCAAATAAATTTGCAGAATTTCTTCCACAGTCTTTTATTCAAGATTTATATCTGCAGTACACCTTTGAGCCACATGAGAGAGCCTGAATGTTCGTATTATTCTGATCATTTCCGCTTACTTGTAACATTGAATCTAATATTTCTGTTAGTTTTACTGACAACAAAAAAACAAGAGCCTAAATGCATTTATTTGGTCTCATTTATAAATTATTTAACGTGTGTATGTGTTTTCAATAACACATGCATAAAACAAAGTTGTGATTTATCAAACGTAGGCTATATCTCTTTGAAATGGCTGGTTCACCTATTCAAGATAAAATAAGGCGATGCGGAAATGGCAGTTAAAATGATCAGGAACGTTCATTGACACACAAATGTGCACGATTTGTAGATAAGGCCTATTGTGAATTAGGTCGCGATGTTTCGCCATTTTTAAAAAAGTGTGTCCCCAGAAAAGAAGTTTGGGGAAACACTGCTCTACAGTATATGATACAAAAGCTAAGCTTTTTTTTTATGTATTTACATATATTCCCCCACCAGAGTTGTATTCTTGGCAGTCTGCAGAGCTCCTGTCCAGTGAAAACCATCTTCTAATTTCAATAGGAGATCAATTTAAGTATTTACTGTTATGGGATGTTAAATTGTCTTACTTCTCATGCTAAATACACCAATTTAAAACCAACCATTTATCCCACCATGTTTTTTCTAGAGAAAAGAAAAGTTGATGTCGAGTTGGGAATAAAACATACTAAATAAAAGTTATTATAACTAAACTGTTAAATGAGTAATAAAATATTAAAAAATATTTAAAAAAATAAATTTGAGATTTCATTTTAGGTGCCTGGTTACATTTTTCTGGGGGATGGTGCTCCGACTCATGACCTCAGTATTTATAAAACCCTGGCTGCGGCCCTGTTACCAGGTTCTTTACTTTAGTGTTTCTATTTTGCTTTGTACTTTCTACTGCACATTTCAGAGGGAGAGACTATTGTACTTTTTACTCCACTACATTTATTTGACAGCTAGAATTAGTAGTTACTTTGCAGATTTTTATTTATTTATTTAACATGCAAAACACATTGTAAACTACCCAAAACTATATTAAGCCAAAGAGATTAATTCCAACTTGACCAGCTACAACATTAACATGTTACTCACACACATTAATGCATTAGTAATAATCAAATATAATAATATTACTCTTAGAGGGACTATTTATATGCATAATGAATTTCGATACTTGTAAGTAGGGCTGGGAAATAATTCAATATGATAATTCATTGTCTTTCAAAGTAATCATATCATGATGGAATCACATATCGAGATATCGTGATAAACAATTATGTTGTCTAAATTGCTAACATAGCAGCACAGTCTACTAACTCAAATTTCTCCAAAGATCTGTTCATCTTGCACTAAAGTTCAATAAGAAAATAGTCCATTCTTAATTTGTCAAGTATTTATTTCACACAGGAGTATATAAAACTATGTGGTTTACTTATATTTTTGTACAAACATGCTCTATATCTTGTGATATATATCGTCATCGAGATGTGAAATTACATGTATTGAGATAGAAGATTTTGGCCATATCGCCCAGTCCTACTTATAAGTACATTTTGCTACTTAGCCTAAGTAAGATTTTTTAATGTAGCAGTATTTTTACATTGTAGTAATACTACTTTTCAGCCTCAAACCAGCCTACAACTATTGGAACTCTTGACTAAAGTTTGGAGAGAATTTAAAATCTGATATTAACCAACTTTATCTGAGTTTCAGTGTGAGGCTGCAGCAGAGGATGAAGGTTAATCATTACATGTCATGCATCTCTGGAATGCACTTCCTGTAGAGATACGATCATCAAACTCTGTATCCACTTTTAATTTTTTTAGGGATAGCATTCCTATAAGTATAAGACTGGGTATAAATATGTGTATGTATACATCCGTTTCTGTATATACACAGGCTGCTGCTCCCCAAGTGCTCCACAGACAGACTCAGGAAATCCTTTGTCCCCCGAGTCATCAAACTGTACAACACCTCTCTAGG
>CAKAOI010033967.1:33946-48586 GCA_916701655.1 Sebastiscus albofasciatus
CCCCCCCCCCCCACAAAGGAGGACGGTCTGCAGGACAGATAATAATGCACTATATTCACTTTTAACAGTCTCTTCTGCACTATATTCACTTCTTTAATAGTCGTGTATCACAGCTGTTACCCTGCACTATATTCAGTTTTGACAGTTTTCTTCATCCCCTTGAATTTTTATATCTAGTATATTTTTTTGTACTTTGCACTACTAACTTTTTTACTGCCTTTTTACTAACATGTTTTGCACTATGGGACTGTGATGCTGGAAACTGGAATTTCCCTCAGGATCAATAAAGTTACTATCTATCTATCTATCTATTTATCTATTCATGTATATATACTGAATATTTGTTTTATCAACTTGTCCTACCATTTTACCACTTCTATTATTATTGATATGTTCTGTGATTTTCTGTTTAAGCAGTTACAATATTTTTGACTTTATTTATCTGCTTTTATTGTCTTGTGAAGCACTTTGTAACATCTGTTTTGAAAAGTGCTATATAAATAAATGTATTATTATTATTATTATTATTATTATTACAGTAAAGGCAGATGTCTATCCCAGCTGACAATGAGATGGCTGTATATGGTCCTGTATCCTTGTTGTTATGGTCTGTCTGGTTAAAGGCCACAGTGTAACCACCAGCTGGTGTAAGCTATGATACCATACAGGGCCGAATAGTAAACACATCCAGATCCAGAAACTCACTTGATGTCTTCCCACACTTCCGGGCCGTAATTCCTTAAAACCAGGAGCTCCAAGGCGTGATTCACAAAACCATACTGTAAAATTATTATAATAAAAAAAAAAAGAAAAAAAAAGAAAAACACGAGCAATGTCAATATTATTTCATGGAAACAGACATTTTTTAAAAATAGCTATATATGTGTGATTTACAGGACACATAAGCCTTAAATACATCTTCTATTCATCTGATATATGCAGTTTATTCGCATCATAACGGTCAGGAACAGGAAATGTCACAAACACACCACGTCGTGCAACAAACAGACTATTTAGCAGCATTAAACACAATATATAATCTTATTAAACATACCATGATGCAGGTCGCTTTTCTTTTTCCTTGTTTTTTAAGAGAAATCCGTTGAATCTGACTCAACCTTCATGGTTTGGTACAGATGCTGAGTGTCTCTGCGTCCATTCCAACCTTGTTCTGTTCCTCCCCTCGGCTGGTGACTGACAGCGAGTCTGACCAATAGCAGAGCAGAGAGGCTCTTACGTAAGCACGTCGCTGACCAATGAGAACGCAGCTGCTGTTATCCAACATGATGCTGGTGTACCTGAAATCACCACAGGCTGCTGCTACATAGTTTCTGATATGAACGTCATGTTTCACGCTGTAAACTTTACAACTGATGTTATCTTTTACACTGTAACACAAAAATAACTTATCTTCAGAAACATTGAGCAAAGCAGTCATTTTTTTCTAAAAAGTCATAATTAAGCATTCTTTCACAAAAACATGATATGATATTATAGCCTATTTGGAAGAAGTACTGGTCCTTTATTTTAGTAAAAGATGCTGCTGAAACTACTTTTTTTTTAAGAAATGTAGGCAAAATAAAAAATGAAAATGATGAAAAAAAATTATATTAAAGGTAAAAATACAGAAGTATCAGAAAATGTATTTTAAGTATCATAAGTAAAAGTACTCATTATGAATAATGACTTTCAGAAGGGATTATTAACATATAAAGGCCTGTTTTATTATTACATTATTATTATTATTATTAATAGTATTAATATTATTATTGTTATTGTTATTATTATTAATAATACTAATCTATTGATGCTTTAAGATCTAGGCTAAATAGCAATTTAATATTGTGGCAGGTCAAAAGGTCACTAATTCACAGTTTTTATATGTTTAATTGCTAACAATACACCATAGCCTACATAATGAGTATAACTACCTAAGTATTATCAGCAAAATGTACTTTAAGTATCATAAGTAAAAGTACTCATTGTAAATAATGACTCATTTCAGAAGGGAATATTCACATACAAAGGCCTGTTATTATTATTATTAATAATAATAATAATAATAATAGTATCATATCATTTATTGATGCTTTAACATCTAGGCTAAATATCAATTTAATATTGTAGCAGGTCAAAAGGTAGCTAATTCACAGTTTTTATGTTTAATTGCTAAAAATACACCATAACCTATATAATGAGCTGATCATATGTTTTTTATGTAAAATCTTAAATTAACTACAGTTCAGCTGTAAGATGATGGTATATAGTAGATTAAAAAGTACAATATTTTGCTCTGAAATGTAGTGAAGTAGAAGTATAACGTAGCATATAATAAGTGCTAAAATAACGTGCAAGTACCTGAAAATTGTAATTACAGATTAGTATGTAACTTGAGTAAATGTACATATCATAATCGTGTAATTTACATTTCAAATCTTTTATATTGCAGAATAGTATATTCTATACACTGTAGAATCATTTTAATGTCAATATTTATTGCGCTTTGATTACATTACAATAATGATTAAAGCACATCATTATGAGGGATAGTAGAACATTCATTGTATTCTTGTTGTGTCGTATTCCCGCTGGATAGGAAAGGAGTGCTATGAAGCCAATGTAATAAATATAGTATAAACATGTGTACAGTGGGAAAAAAGTAAAAAATACATGTACATTACTTATATTAGGAAAACGCGATCTTGGAATGCTTTATGTCTAATAAATGGAAGTCTAAGTTACATGTTATTACAAATATATACTGAGTTGCAACCACAAACCTCTGGAAGAAATTATTGACATGTAAATTCATATTGAACCATATCTACAGAAAAAAAAACAGGTAAATGAACGTGATCCTGCCTGTATATTATTTCCCATAAGGCACCTGAATCTGCTCAGTTTAGGAAGGCTGGATGTCTCCTAAATCTTTGAATAACTTTATCATTTGCTTCAGCTTTTCCAAATTATTTGTCATGAAATTCTCCACCGAAACACACAAAACCAACTCAGTTATAATCTTGATTTCCTCTGCTGTACCAACAGGCCAAGGTGCTTTTAGCAGATACCTATTGTAGTCTGGACAGATGTGAATGGACCAGTCAGATATTTACAGAAAACAATCTTGATAAAAGGAAATATCACGTTGAGGATCAACATCCAAAATGTATTTCTACTCCATATGCAAGATGATATATTTAACTCTTTACAACAAACCAGAAGCAGCTACTGTTTGAAAATGGTGCCCTTTTTGGCCACATTTAGCATATGTTTTGTACCTCTTAAATGCTAAAATGAACAAAACAGTCAAAGAAAGCCACTTTTATATATCGTATCAATTTGCAGAGATGACTCATTCTGGAAGAAAAATGAAGGAAGTGAGTATTTCTCTGCGCTACAACTGTACAAATGGATAATTGTACAGCGACAAGACTCATGTTTGACAGCAAACTGACACGTCTGTTATTAAGCAGCTGCAAGAGTTTGATAGACAATATCATCAATATCTAAACAACCCAAACCACGGATACGTTTATTTGTCGTCATATCTAATGTTTTCGGGGGTCTGCAGCTGCTCGACTTCATTTCAGAGTCAGTTTTGAAGTTTTGAGGGACCCCTCCAAAAAGTAACAAACACCAGAGATGTCTTCTGGGAAGTTGGCCGGAAGCTCCTGTCTGCTCCGGGGAATAAAGACAAACTCTGGCCGATCCTTCAGCAATCTGGGACAGAGTGCACACAAATAAAGCATGAATCTAAAAACAATGTGGCAAATTATTTGACACAAGAGGAAACACAGTGCTCTTCTAAAAGTTACGTTTCCTGTCGAGAGGACTTTTTTTCTCTCTGCAACAACCACTTCTGGAAACCAGTGATATCATACAGTATTGGCTCATTTAAATCTGATATTTACTTGTTTTTCTTTCAGTCAAAAAGAAAAGTTTAAGAGGGGAGTTAGGAGTTAGTATTAGCTGTTACTTCACCTGTAGGTTGTAGGGCTGATGTTGATTTTGCTCGGCTGGCTGCAGGATTCAAACTTGTTCGCCATAGTGACATTGTTCCCAAAAAGGCAGTAGCGGGGCATCCTCACCCCAACTACACCAGCCAGTACTGAACCAGTGTGGAGGCCTATACGCATCTGAGGAAAAATGCAGCATTCAACATAATTCAGGCTTCTGCTTGTCTTTTATTCATCAGTAGCTCAATTGGAGTCCATGAGAGGCTTCCACTCCACTTTTTAACCAAACATGACTGTAGTTTGTGTCCTGGCATGAATACAGATCCTGCATTTCCTCGGGCAAAGTGTGAAAAGTAAAAGGTAACACTTCATTTTACAGGTCCGCAAATTTCATGGTAATTAGGTGATAATTAGAAAGTAACCTATTTGACATTTCTTTGGAATTACTGCCAAATTACCCCAATATTTACCTCAAAATTATTGAAAATGACTTTATTATAAACATTATTTAATAATTATATTTTCCACTAGCTGGTAATTTATTTCAATACATTTCCAGGTAAAACATACAAAGTTAATTGATGTGACTTATTTCCATGTCTGCTGATAAATAGATGATAATTAGCAAATAACTTGTTTGAAATTTCTGAAAAAACTCCCTGAATCATGACATCAGCTACCAGGTCACACAATGTCACACAATGGTGTGATTTCTGCCTGATCAGAAGTGTCTTCTATTAGTTTTGGTTTTCCACCTCCGATGAAGAGCAGCACACAGCCGCTTCTCAAGCCTAAGGGTCCTATTTTAACCATTACATGCTATTTCAGTATATAATTATTAAATAATGTTTATAATAAAGTGATTTTCGATTCATTTTGAGGTAAATATTGGGGTAATTTTGGGGGGGTAAAAGAAATTTCAAAGAGGTTACTTGCTAATTATCACCTAATTACCATGACATTTGCAGACCTGTAAAATGAAGTGTTACCAAGTAAAATCTCAACAATAAACACCGTCCTGCTTTTGTAAATACTTGCTAGCGCACAGATTCTTTTGCTAAAAATAGTTCCTATAGCCTAAGTTATACCTTCCGTGTCCGCGAGGGTGCAATGGGGTCCCCATGACATCAATTTCGTCAACAGATGGTGTAGGCTCTCTAAGGACGTCCATGTACTGGCAATTTGTTGTGACCGCACTGACCTATCAGTGCAGCCACTACGCTCCAAGTGGTAGCGCAGCTATTTACTGCACATGTGTGGACCTTGTCCTCCAATTGGACAGTACAAACAGAACTACTATGCATCCGTGGAGTCCGCAGTTGTCCATGTTTGCGTCCGTTTGGGAGTATAAACGAGTCTTAACAAATATACGATTTACTTGTTTTTAAAGGTACCCGCGGAGTTTTTCACCACTAGTAGTGCTATGGAGTTATGTTTTTATCAGTGGGTCCCGTTTTGTTTGTATCATGCATGCACATGACAACTCACACCACCTTCCTTTTCACGCTATTATGTTCATCAACTTAGGGCTGTGTATTGGCAAGAATCCATTTATCACAGTCCCTGTAACATCCAACATCATAGCACTTCTTTTAGTGCAATCCGCAATCATTGTCTGCCACAAATATTTGCATGTAAACTATTAATTAAAAATGTTTAGTATTGTTGATAAGGCTGTCAAAGTTAACACGATAACAATGCGTTAACGCAAAATTGTTTTAACGCCACTCATTTTTTTAACAAATTAACGCAATTGATCTTTCGGAGATTGTCATATGAAAAAAGAAAACCTAAGAAATACATTGGTACCAACCATGTCATACTAGCTTGTCGCAAGAAGGCTAAATAATGCTATGAATTTATGCAAAATTTTGGCGAAGACGAACTGTCATCGTGTTGTTAATTGTTTTCCAGTAATAAATATATAGGCTACGTACATTTGCATAAAGCAGCCTATTTGCCCAATCTCATGTTGATAAGAGTATTAAATACTTGACAAATCTCCCTTTAAGACACATTTTGAACAGATAAAAATGTGCAATTCATTTGTGACTAATCATGGACAATCATGCAAATAATGGCGATTAAATATTTTAATCGATTGACAGTCACAGTTTTTGATAATCAATACAGTATCACTAAATATAATATTGCGATAGTGTATCAATATTTTCTTGCACCGGTAACGAACAAACAAACGTAGAAATACAACAACAAAGGCAGTGAAGAAGACCACTAGCTAGTAAACATACTGTACATGAACTGTAAGCAATGCATGATGTAAAATATTTTAAAAAGACATCATTGCAAATGTTTTATGAGGAAGGAAATGCACTCGGAAAACATTTGTTAGATCTCAAGGATACACAAAGTTACTGAATGTAAAGACGTTTTTTGAATCAGTCAGCTATTGTATTTAAATACTTATTTAATTAACCTTTTTGATATATGTTTATTGTTTCCAGTGTTGTCAGCGGCTACAGTTACCATAGAATAATTAAAAGGCGGATTTTGGTGCCACGTACCGTTGAGGACACTTGAGGTCAAGTTCTCTGTAATATTTCTGGGAATTTGAGGGGTTTAATGACATGAAGAGGAGTTTTTCTTAAGACTGATTTAGATATCTTTAGGCTAAATATCTTTTTTTTTTCTTTTTAGGCAAAAAAAAAAAAGATTCCACATATATATTATCATACTTACATTATTAGAAATCAAACATCTAAACTCAAGATACCATACTTTATAACGGCAGCACATTTGCATCTAATGGGAAACTCTAGATGTCTTTGGCATCTTTTTAAACATTTCCCTGTAATTTGCCATTTTGTATATTTAGTTAGATCAGTGTAGTCAACAGGTATTACATTACATGTATTACATTTAGTTCTTTTATTTGGTAGCTATTACATATTTGTAATTTTACAGTAACATGCTGAGGCATTATGTAGATCACATAGTCACTGGTTATTGTTATGCTCAATTCCATACAGATATGGTAGGCTTGCTTGGATAGAGAAGATAAATAAAAATAATGACAGCTGTTAGAGTAGGGACACTTTCTTTTTAAATGAAAACTTCAATACAGAGCTTGTATCAAAACTCTCTTGCATTGTGAGTTACATCATCAAGTTGATTACTAAGCTAATCAATACTTGACCCTCACCTGTATTTGTTCTCCAGTTGGCGTCGTAACTTCGTCTGAAAGCTCCATCATCTTTAAGGCCATGAGTGCAATTTGGACGGCGTGCGTCTCGCTCTCCTTGTGTAAGCCGCCAGCTACACAGTACGCATCACCAATGGTCTCCACCTGAATACAGCAGATGATCATTAAGATGATTTCTATCCTGGCAACCGAGACTGAGAAAAGGATTTCAAAAGCTGTGTGTGCGCACTCTTACAGTACCCTCCTTCCTTATCAGTGAATCTGTACAGCGTTCTAGTCATTTAATCTGGAAGTTTAAACTTAATTAAACTTCAAATGTACTTTGACAGTTAAACCTTAAGAAAAATCACAAATGTGAAGTGGACATTCATCAAAACCTCTTCACACTCTGACTAGCTCTCCATCTTTCAGCAGAAGACAAAAGAGCAAAAAGCTAAGGAGTAATAAAACTTAAATTGTAATAGTGCTTGATCCCTGGTCATAGTAAAAAGTCCACAAGTGTTTTCTTCTTCTTCTTTGTTCGTGTAAATCTGGACCGGAGAGCACTCAGCCGCTATGTGACAGAGACAAAGTGAAACTATTTTTAGGCTCATACATGTGGAGTGGAAACAGGGTCCTGGAGGAACCTCTGACTTCCTAGCGTTTTACGAGATATTTGTCAAACATGCTGCTCTCTCTGTTATGCTTTCATGACACTTTGATTACATTATCCAACCTCCCCATAGATTAGCAGCCTTTGGCAGACACCAGGGTACTTGGTTGAGCTATAGTCTCCGTCTGTCTGTTGAACCTGTTGAGGACTAGTGTATTATTTTATTTTAAAAAAATCAATAAATATGCGAAGGAAAATTATTTAACTTCGTACTTTGTACTTCAACTTTGTGTACCCTATGCTAGTACCTGATGTAATAAATTATTATTTAGCTAAAGACGGAAAAGTGCATCTGCTTTTTAATTTGTGAGCTACAGTAGTTTTTAAATTCTTAACATTTTGATATACATTTATTTTTTACTGTTGTCAGCAGCTACAGTTACCTTAGAAAAATGATCAATAAAAAGAAGATGTTTTAGTGAGCTACAGGCAGGGCCATAACTACTGTACCATTGAGGATACTGAGGTTGTGTCCTTTATGATGCTTCTGGGAATTCAAGGAGTTTTTAGGCTAAATATCAGAATCTATCAGAACATAAATATAATAAGATTTGACTGCCAAAAAAATAACAAAATAAAAGACATTTTTACTCTCCACCACAATGACTTAGGACGAACCTCAAGACAAACTTATTTCCAATGGCCTTTGGTTGCTCTTGGTGGTTTTAATGCTTTAATATTTTAGTATTTTATAAGCTTTTAGTTTTATAAATTGCTCTTACAAGTTTCATCCTGTTTCTGTTTTCAATGTGTGCACTTATGATAATATTGCCTTGTATTTTTCCATTGCAACCTATTGTTTATTTGCTGCTTTTGTTGATGATATTTTACTCGCTGTTCACTTTCACTAGGAGAGCACTTCGGTCAACTCCAGTTGTTTTTAAATGTGTTATATAAATATACTTGGCTACCTGGCAGTGTAGAGACGGCAATGGAACAACATTTTGTAAGGTCAAATTTACAGAAAATATAATTGAACCGTTAATTACAAACTAATTACTAACCATTCATTATTTTTAATAAATAAAATTGTAAATGTTGTGATTTCTTCAAATACTCTGGCTACAGGGTACATAAAGAGTTTGATAAAAACGGACTGCCAATATATTTGTTAAAACTAAAAACATTTAGCAGATGTTACTATTTACAAAGATGTAAATTCAATTTCAATGTGCCAAAAAATACCGTCACTTTCTCTTAGATTTTATATAAAAAGATACTGGGATGTTAAATGTGACTTAGAATTGTCACTCACACTTTGCCATAAGAAACATAATAGTTTGACTTGTTAACCTGCTGTTGGTTCTAGTTTCTTGACCTTTGATACTGAAACCAAAATCACATTTTAACATTTTGCATACTTACATACTGTATGAACGTAACTGTCTAATATTAGCTACTTCTAAAATGTCTCATATTCTCAACTCAGCAGCTGCGATAGATTAACAAAATAAGCGTAGGCTATATTCTTAACTTTGTCATCAGCTCTTGCAAACCAAAACAATGCTCTTATATTCCATGAACCTACCTTATAGACATCAAGCTCTCCACACTGGTGGTCAAACCTGGTGTACAGCTCACTGAGCATGGTTATCACTTGCATCGGGGTGCAGCGTGAGCAAACAGCCGTGAAGCCCACAATGTCAGAGAATAGCATTGTAACTCGGTGAAACTTCTTGGCCTGCACCGTCTGGCCCTGCCACAGCTGCTGCGCCACGGTGCCGGGGAAGATGGAGAAGAGGAGGTCCACCGTCTTCTTCTTCTCCTCCTCTAGCGCCTGGTGAGCGTGCTCCAAGGCGGCCTTGGCCTTACCCAGACGCTTCTTCAAGCCGTCCTGGGCTTTAGCCTGTTCGCCAACCAGCACTACGTCACGCAGTGCGTTATGAATGGGGATGTCTGACAGGTAGAGGCCGCGGCCCGTTAGCTCCTCCAGCTTGTCAACACATGGAGAGCCCAAGAACAAGATGGCGTTGGACTCCGACACGTAGATCATCTGACCTTTAAGGTCCATGAGCTGGAAGGTAGAATCAGAGGATGAGAGAAGTTCATTTTTGTGGACTTTGGTAAACTTAGTTGGGATCATGTAAATAATAATAATAATAACTGTCCTTGTAGCTCAATGACTTTATCTTTTTGAAAGAAGACTACTGTGTAGTGTGTGTACTGTGTCTGTGCACTTGTAAATATACAATGCATACATACATAAACTCCCTATATAAACATACAATATATAGGCATTTAAACACTTGACATAAAGACAAGCAAACTTGTCATTTGCGTGGTATTTTTGAAAGGGCAGCTGTATGCAGCAGTCCGTCAACCACAACAGTACACAACGTCAAAATGTTTATTTATATTCCAGGGTACCAGAATTGTTTACTAGCCACGGTTGAAATATCTCAACAACTACTCCGAGGATTGAAAAAGACACTCATTATTCCCTGAAGATGAAACCTAAGGAGTTTGGTGATCCTCTTGACTTTTCCTCTAGGATCACCATGAGGTTTAAATTTGTGGCTCAAAGTGAAATGTCTCAACATCTATTGGATGGATTGCCATGAAATTTGGTGCAGACATTCGTCTTTGTAAACTTCTGTGACCTCCTGACCTTTTCATCTAGCGCCATCGTGAGGTCAAAGTTGTAATTTGTTCATACTTCAGTTTATGACTAAATACCTTGAAAATATAGGTCATTCCCAATAGTAGCTAATACCTTAAAGTTTATATAAGATATTCATAGTATAAATATTGCAGCAAGCAATGATTTTCTATGTAAAGATGTAGAGGAGTAATGTCTACCTGAGCAGAGAATGAAGTCGCTCTCCCTCTGTGTGTGTTGTAATCGGAGCATCGCAATGCTCTGTCGCAACGCAGACTCACAGGAAGGCGTATAAATAGCACGACATTACAACAACATTCTGAGGTCATGAGGAGGCATTTTAGGCTTGTACGCCACGCAACAAAACTACGTTAACGTCCGCAGTTAGGTTGAGACAACCACTTAGTTAGGTTTAGGAAAAACGTCATGGTTAGGTGCAACCACTTAGTAAATTAAGTAAAATATGTATGGTAACAACGAAGTACATTAAACACGTCACTGACGCAACTTGCAAAACAAAACACCGGTCTCGTACTCCACCTCCCCACTCGTCCACCATAAGCGACCTTTCTCGCTTTTTATTCTACGTCACTAGCTCTGACCGTAGCATATTTACGCAGATGCGTTTACATTGCAGTCAGTGAAGACTACATGGCGTAGGCTACAAATGACACGCGAAAAAGCAAGACATTTTATTGATCGACGCCTACGCCTTTTCCTGCAAACAGGCCGCATGTGCTTTACATGTCAGTGTGTCCCACTGGTTAACTCATGGACGCTGCCTCTGCACTGCTCTCATACGACAGTTAGAGCTGATAATGACGTCCAGATCGACGGCAGTGTCATGGAAGCGTAGCGCCCATCCTCCGGTTCACCCTCAGGTAAACACCATTAGGTCTGTCAGCTCTGTTATCGTTGTTCTCACTGTTAGCACCGCTAGCTGCGAGCCGCCAGCTTGCCATTGTTATGTTGAGAGCCATGCGGGGGTAATAGATATGCTCCCAATCTCGCATTTAGCACCTTTAAAACTGGAATACTGACTTTAATGATAAATAATACATGAGCAATGACAAACCTACATACCTTCTAACTTTTATTATTATTATTATTATTATCATTATTACCATTATTATTATTATTATTATTATTATTATTATTATTATTATTATTATTATTATTCTGACCCCCCCTTGTTCTAGTTATTACATTTGCTTTACCACGACTGCAAAAGATCAAAAAATCTTTGTGGACCTCAACGTTTCTTATCACAGAGCCACACTCGCATTAGTCTTCTTAACTGTTATAACAATATCTCCATGTAAAAAATACAGCTACAGGAGTATTTTGAAATTTGTGGTTAATGTTTAACATGCCTCTTCTGTTGACAGTGAGTCATGTTTGTGTGTTTCACTCCGTAGCTACTAACAGTAAAACTACCACTGGGAGACAAGTGTTATAGTAAGTGGAAGCATCTCTGGCTGAATGTTATTATACCACTGCCATGTTTACTCACTGATCATTTGTTTTTCTTGTTATGGTGACCAATTGCTGTGCAGCCTCACATAAATAGCACGAGCATGGCTGCGCCTTTGATGGATAAAATGGTTTGACATTTGCTTCTGATCTCCGTTGGGGGTATAAATGTTGATCTCTACCTCGGGCCAAGAGCACCCGAGAGCACCCGAGCACAACACTAATAAGCCTGACTGCTTATAAATAGCATGATTTTTTCCCTCTCTATCTTACTATCAAGACAATGACCGGAAGACCTTTTACGCCTCATTAGTCAGTGACGTCGCTTTTCAAGTTATATCTCCCAGACATGTCGACGTACCTTCCCTGTGTTATCTGCGATGGAGACTCCATGCTTGATCCGAATGATAAACTGTGTGTTCAGCATGGTCAGAATACCCTGAAAGGTACATTTGATCTGGGGAGAGACGATAGAGAAGTGTTCTAGGAAGGTAGAAGACCGCCTCAGTCCGTCCTTCCTGAACAGCCTCTTCCTGAGCCCGTGTCCTATTTGCACCAGAACCAAGTCCTGGTCCAGGATCAGATGGAAGGGGAAGATGGTGGAGAACAGAGAGGTAGGAAGGGTCCCAGCTGAGGTGGCCCGCAGCGGACTGGGGCTCAGATTTTTAGCATCCTTAACTACAACTGTGTACAGAAGACTGGGCTGCGGGCTGGACTGCAAGATGCTGTCTTTAGCACTGGGGGGGTCCATCAACACATCCACTGTGGTGTGATACAGCAGGCGGGCAGCAGCTTTGATGACTCCAGGGAAGAAGAGCTCAGTGGTCGGGCGGGGGTTGAAGAAATAGACAGTAAGCAGACCCGCATCCTTGTCTAAGCACAGCACCGAAGGTTCGTTTACACAATCCCCTCTGTCCGGGTTGGGCGGCGTGCTGCTCTGTTTCAACAAGACATTGAAGCTGTTGAGGAAGTCGTGGAGAGCTCCCCCCACCACCCTCAAAATGTGCCCGTCCTCCTCGTAACACATGTTGAACAGCTCCTCGCCGAGAGAAACTTTGAGAGCTTCCATCTGGATTGCTGTCGGACAAAATGAAAGGATAAAACGGGTGAAGATGTGATTCCCGGAATTTAAAATTAGAATTACATATTTTATAATTCAAGCTTCAGTTACCTGTTTTGGTTGAGTAAATGTTCAACATTTCCACAAGATGCTCTGGTTCATCACTGCAGCAGCTCTGATAGTCTGTGCAGCAAATTATTGGACTGCAAGACGACAAAGAAAATCAGACACATACACCATCATATCTTTTGTTCAATACATCCGACTACAGTTGCAACGACTCATTTCTATATCAGTTAATCTACCGAACATTTTCTCAATTAATCGACTCATTATTTTGCCTAGAAAAGGAGTGAAAATGGCTGTTATAATTTCCCAAAGCTCAAGTCTACGAGGGGTGGAAGTAACAAAAAACAAATTGATAAAAATGGATTCATAGAAATGGATGTGAAATTAAAAAAAATGGAGTGATAAATTATCAAGTGATTTGATTATATATTTATAGCCAATTTGACTAAAACAGTCATGATGTGATAAAAACAGAACCATGTCACATACATTTTTTTTTTACCATACATTCATCACTCACAACACAAAATTGCCATTTATCATTGAAGGAAAGTCTGACCAGCAACAAAGATGTTCACTATCATATATGACCCCCAAAAAATCTGCAAATTCTCACATTTGAGAAGCTGCAATCAGCAAATGTTTGACATTTTTTGTCATTATCCGCTTGCCATTTGTGATAATAATTTGTAAGGGATGTCTCTCTCTACCTCCTTGTATCCATAGCAGCCTGCATCATACTGTTGTTGTTATCATTACTATCAGTCTAGCAGTGAGAGTAGAGACATTTGTAAGGGATCTTGAGGTAAACAGATGGCCACATGAGGCTGTAGCATCATTATTGCTATTATAGGAATACAAGCTGTGACAGTATAGGCCTATAACCTACAGTGTAGGAGGAGAAGTGTAGTTGTTATTGGTGGCAGCTGTATTTAAAAACACAAGTGTTACCTTTCAGAGTCCCTGGTTTGATCTGGTAGTCTCATCATTCGTTGGAGGGCAGCGTGCAGCCTTTGAAACTGTATGACAGAAAGTGTTCAGTGAGTTAAAGGTCATCGTCTGGCAACACTGAGCAGCATGTTTTAATTACAGGAGCGCACATAAATAGTCAAATAAAGCAGGATTATGCCATGCACTGTAAACAATTGCTGTTCATTTACAGCAGGATTTCAACAGTATTAACCTGTTATTGCTAAAAACAGTGCTTTACTGTTAATACAAAAGAAAACCTGTTAAATTACGCTCATAGGCCGTTTTTTAACTGAACTATAATGCATTCTTAAAAAACAGCACTTTACTGCTGATCAACTGTCTAAAGTATCATCAGTAACAGTTTCATGCAGTATTTTTTTTAATTCTGGGACCTGATCTGCAAATGTGAGGCTTTTACACTGTACATGATTGTAAAATCAGTGAATTAGCTTTATTGTTCTTCACTCACATGTTGTTCTGGTTTGCATTCTGTGCTTGTAGCCAGCTACAGACAGACATTTTGGGAAAAGTGTCAACAAGTCTATTATAGCCTTTTTCCTAACAAGTGCCTTTAATTGTATTTAGTGTGACTATTCCCATGTCTGTAACCTGCTAAGTCTATTCATCTAGGCAAAAAAATAATGTTTATTAAAATGTATGTAAAAACCTAAATAGTGCATTAAAACAAATCAGTAA
>CAKAOI010033968.1:0-42404 GCA_916701655.1 Sebastiscus albofasciatus
TTTTAAGGCCAACCATGTTGCTTTTCCTAAACCTGAGTGGTTTAAGATATGTTATGGCATATTCACATTATCGCAGAAAAAGAACTTTTGCATGCATCTCTTCCATTATTATGTATGGGGTATGTTGTGACTGCTCTGTACGGATGTCTGCTGAGTGCAAAGAGGAGCAGTGGTGTGGCAAAGTTCAAATTGCTTTGACCCAAGCTGTGTTGACCTTTGTGGGCGCCGCCAATTGCTGTTGATCACTGCTTTAATCCATCGTACTAATACATTATCAAGGGTTTGGCCAGCAGATGTTGCCATATTTATATCAAATGCTTTGAAACAGTGAACCACCTTCAACACTCCTGCTTCATAGTGCTTCAGTGCTTCAGAAAGCTTTTGAATTTAAATCCTGAGGCTCAGGTTGAGAATCTGCGAGTCAGCTGGATCTACAGACGGGGTATTCCCCGTGGTTTTGAGATAATTACTTTCTTCCCTTATGACAACCCTATTGAATTTAGATTAGGCCAATAACAAACCTGCGACACTGCATGCCCTCTGCATCGCATCTTGTCGATAGGCTGCTAATGTGCCCGACCCATGTCTCATTTCTCCTCGCGTGGCATCAGCTGGTCCCCCTCTGCAACCACAGCGGCTGCCCACAGGCGAGCACCACCAGCACTGTGGCAGATGAGGCGGACAGAGGAAGTCTCATCAATAATGGAGAGCGGTAGCTGGGGGAGAGGAATCGCGGTGGAGTGAGTGAGTGAGAAGTGCAGCTGGTGTGTTTGTCTTATTTCTTCCAAATGGACATTTTCAGATGACACTCCCCACAGGGCATGCATAAGAAGAAGGAGGCTATTAATAGCTTTGAATAAATTGTCTAATTTGTGTTTGTGTCTGGCCATATTTTAGCAATTTCTTTCTTTGCTTTTCTGTCATAATTTCCCCAGGGCGTAGGACAAATAAACTAATTAATAACACAGGAAAGTATAGCTTTTTTTCCCTCTGTTGTTGTTTTTATGGCCATGCAAGTTGTTTTCATACTGTATGAGGAAAATGTGAAATAACTGTGGAGCTGAAGTCAGCAACATGGGTGTAGTCATGGGTGTAAAAGGCACACCCCATGAAGGCAAAAACAAAAATGTCATCAATTTTCTGTCTGTCAAGCAGCTTGTAACTGTACCTCCTCAAAGTCCTCAGAGGAACACACACACACACACACACACACACAATGATTAACTCTCCTGACAGCTGTCCAGATGCAAGCAGAAATCCCGTCACAGAGGCACTGGGAATGACCCAGTGGCTGTTATAGTGTAGCAGCGTCTCCTCTCAGCTGCCATCCTGCTCATTCCCTTTCTTCAATGCCTCTCATTGTATTGGGAAGAGGAGGCCCATTCTTACTCACATCTCTCTCGTGCTCTTGTTTCTCCAGGGGCCAGCCCTGAGGACGTGAAACTGTTGGGAGAGTTTGGATGTCACCGGTGACACAGCTTCGCACTGCGTTTGACCACCTTCAACCGCACACATCTCTGCTCTCCGGGCGGCGGCACCAATTAAGGCGGGCTTGAGACGAAGAGTTGTGACAGTATCCGACGACACAAGGAGGACAGCAGTACACTGGAGGAGGGGCCTGTGGTTGCTGCAGACGGGCAGAGGACTGCTTGTGAGTATCCTATTGTTCTTATTGTTGTGGGGTTGCACATTTCCATACAACAGACCAGGACCATGCTACACTCTCTCATTTGATGTTTTTCCAGTACAGCAATCAGGGTTTACACTATAATTTTTTTTGACAGCTAATATGGGCGTTAATATTCCAGAACTACTGGACAGATGTTTTAAATGGCCATATAATAGCAGTCTAAAGAGGTCTAAAAAATTAAATGAAAGACTTGTCGAATTCCACATTTGTCAAATTCAAAATAGTGTTGTGTGGCTCGTAGGGCTGTAGCCTACCGAACAGTTTGAAGCTTCATTCATAACGTTGACATTCAAATTATTATTAATACCTTACTGAAACATTGTGTGCAATAGTCCACCTTCATTTCCCCTCAGACTCTCTCTCTCTCTCTCTCTCTCTCTCTCTCTCTCTCTCTCTCTCAGTGGCGGCGCTCCTCATCTCTGTAATTGTCTCAGTCCAAAGCCCAAAAGTCAATATTTATTGAAAAAAGATAGATAATCATTTTCAAAATTCATATCTTGTTTTTATATAATGAAATATTGTGCTTCAATCCATATTTGTTGGCGCTTAGCCTTTCAAAAAACAACATTTTCACTGTGGTCAAATAACAGACATTCAAAGCTTCATTCGAAAACCTCTATAGAAGCTTTGATTGTAAAAATAAATAAATAAATGACATCCAGTACCAGTAGCGGCTTAGTCTGAGCCATTTTGTTTCCCATTTACAGAGCCATGAATTTTTTTCAGCGAACACACATAACAGACAGCCAGCGGACCGTGAGGAGATATTCGCTGAATTTGACAAAAGGTGTATTGGATTGGAATCATAGCGGAGGCATGTAAACTTTGTATAATATAAGTTTATATTTAAGTTGTCTTGTCACATAATATAAGGCTATTTAATATTCTATTCATGAATTTATTCATTTATTTGGCATATTTCCCAACGGACATTTTGGCTGTTGATCATTTAATCTGCCGGACAACAACAGTGCACATGATGCCAGCAAAAATGTAAACCCTGACAGCAATCAAGAAGTTCATAACCAGTATTTCATCTAAAAATCAATGTGAGATATTGATTCCTTTGTCAGGAACAGTGTATTTCTATCCAGAGATGTTTTTCAAATATATGAGAATATTTTTTCATCTCTGTAAACTGCCTTATGCAGACAGCCGGGTTGACCTTGACAATCTTGCTTTATTCTTTTTTTTTTTCTCTGTCACTAACGTTAACAAACACGCAGATGCCTTATTTATTCATTTCTCTCTGCAAGGCAGCTAAATTTAAAACTCTGTGAGCATCAAAGGATGTGGATAAAGGCAAAAGGAGGATGCAGGTGATAGTACCTCCACTCTGTGTCTCACTCTATCATGGCCGTCTTCCTACTTTCTGTCTCGCTGCCTGTCCAATAGATGTTCCATTTTCACCGGGAAATCCAGTAGAGGAATTAGGTGGAAGACAGGGGCAAAATGATCTGACAGATCCACTTACCTCTGGAGCCTGCGATCCCCCTGGCCTCTGATATTATTAGAGGTTGATATATATGTGGGCATAGTGCACGGGAGCATGAGGGAGACGATTGGGAGGTGAGGAAGGCAGGGATAGGTGTGAGAGCTCAAGATCCAACGCTGCTGATGACAAATCCGAGGGAATAATCTTAAGGTATGGAGGCAGCAAATGATGAGATAGTGAGGTGGGGGAAAGAGAAAGAGTGAGAATGGCTTGGCTGTAAAATCGCTTGTAGGCTCTGTTGTCTCCTCACACTACCAAAGAAAATATCATGACTTCTTATTGGCAAGCCTAGGGTAAGATGAATATAAACCTTATACTCTCATACAGTATTGCCTTTTTTCCCAGTGCAAACAAACACGGCCGAAATAAGACAGGTTAGCACACAGATCTATAGCGCTTACATAAACCACAGAGCCCTGGGATCACAGCACTGGTCGATAGCAATGTTTCACACTGCACCAAATATTCAACTTTTGTATATTACACCAACTGCTCTCAGATATATGATAAAAATAAAGCATAACAGTGAAATGGAAATGTTTTTAAAAGGCAGAACATAGATATACTGTAGTTCTTGGATATGCTTTGACAAACCAGTCATGCAGCAGTTCTTTTACAGATATTCATGGTCACCAGAGGATGAATCCTCCTGACTTCCCAGACATTTCCTCTAATGCAGGCCCGCTCATAATAATAATAATAATAATAATAATGATAATAAGAAGAAGAATTTCGACATTTCTGGCTTCTAGTAGAATATCTAGACAATAAGGGAATAAATTGCCATGAAATTTAGTACAGATTAGGGTTGTGGAAGTTAACAGAACAATAACGCCTTCACACAAATTAGTTTTAACGCCACTAGTTTCTTTAACACATTAACACAACTTGTGATTTTTAGGTTGTAGCGGGCTCAGTATTTAAGCTAGAGAGAAGATACTGGTATCATATGAAACTAGAAAAACTGAGGAATCCATTGGTACACATCATACTAGCTTGTCGAAAAGGAGGTTAAATAACGCTCCAAACTTGCACTAAATTTTGGCGAAAAAAAACTGGCATGGCCATTTTCAAAGGGGTCCCTTGACCTCTGACCTCAAGATATGTGAATGAAAATGGGTTCTATGGGTACCAACGAGTCTCCCCTTTACAGACATGCCCACTTTATGATAATCACATGCAGTTTGGGGCAAGTCATAGTCAAGTTAGCACACTGATGCACTGACAGCTGTTGTTGCCTGTTGGGCTTCAGTTTGCCATGTTACGATTTCATTTTTTATGCTAAATGCAGTACCTGTGAAGTTTTCTGGACAATATTTGTCATTGTTTTGTGTTGTTAATTGATTTCCAATAATAAATATATACAGACATTTGCATAAAGCAGGCATATATACCCACTCCCATGTTGATAAGCGTATTAAATACTTGACAAATCTCCCTTTAAGATACATTTTGAACAGATAAAAAATGTGAGATTAATTTGCAATTAATCATGATTAACTATGGACAATTATGCGATTAGTCGTGATTAAATATTTTAATCGATTGACAGACCTGGTACAGATATTTATGATCAACAGAGGATGAATCCTAATGATTTCCTCTGGCACCACCAGTAGTTCAAAGCCACTTAACCTGTGAAATACCTCAACATCTACATGATGGATTGGCACAAGTTTTCACAGACGTTCATGGTTCCCAGAGGATGTATCCTGATGACTTTGGTGATCCTCTGACTTATCATCTAGTGCCATCATCAGGTCAATTTTAATCCATCTTTGATTTATGACTGAATAGTTTGCAAAACTAATGACATTCCGTCAGTCTCGGCTGGACTTTGTGTTTAGCGCTAATTAGCAAATGTTAGCATGCTTACACTCTAAACAAAGATGATGAACATGGTAAATATTATACCTGTTTAGCATCAGCATATTAGCATTGCCATTGTGAGCATATTGACTAAATAACCTCACAGGGTAATGTAATCCAGCACAGCAGCCATGCAATAAGTCTTAAATTTGTGTTTGTTCATTTGTTTCATTTTGTTGAGACTGTGCAGAGAGGTATTGATTCAACTCTGTGTTCACGTTGTGTTGTTTTATTGGGCTTTATTATATTGCCATATATTTAACCATATTGCATGACACTGAATGATCTTGCATGCTATGTTCCCACTGGCGGCCTGTCTTTAGGTGGCTGCTATGTAAACTGTTTGCTCATGTGTGGCTCCAACATGTGAGAGAAGGCACGAGTCCATAACGTCTTCATGATCATAGTTTTATTTACAGTCTCTCCAACAAGCTTAGAGCACACAACATATGTTATGTAATAATTTAGATAGCACTCCCAACCTCCTTAATTGGTGTGAGCTGAATTATCACTGACTAATCAACATAGCAGCCTCTCATCATAGATTTATAGATGGCTATGATTGCTGCCAGGGTGAAATTAACTCTTTCAGTCTGCAGGGAAACGTTGAAAGATGCTTGGCTGAAACACACACACACTCACACACACACGCACACACACGTATATGCAGATGAGACTTGTCTGTTCCTTCTGGCTGTCTCTGTAGAGCTGTCACACATGCTGCGTCTTGGAGCACCAGGAGACCGGGGTTGACTTGAATTAAACTGAGAGGATGTCCTTTCCAGATCTGCAGAGGGCCACAGAGGCGCATCCGCCCCCAGAGAGAGCTAGTCAAAAAGACAGAGGGAGGGAGAGAGAGAGAGAGATGAATGGAGGAAGAGAGGAACAAGAAAGGAGGCTGGAGATGGGGTGGAGAGGAGGAGGAAGTTAATACAAAAAAAGGGAGAAATTGTGTGTGAGAGAGAGGGATGGAAGATGAGATGGAGAAAGAGGAGGACACTAGAATAAGAAGGACGGAGAGTGGGTGAAATTGAGTGTGTGGGTGTGTGTGCGTGACAGAGTTTGACAGAAAAGAGAGCGAGGATGAGAAAGAAAGCTCAGAGAAGCTAAGGCCACCAGACACACCTACAGTATAATTCCTCTTTTCCCTCCGCACTGGCCAACACTGTCTAAAATTTGCACAGACACGGTTTAATACATGAATTCAAAAGTATTACTGCATCTTAAAAATGAAGATTTGATATATGAGGACCCAAAATGTTCAGAATTAATTAAATAAACAACACATTATGTAATAAATAATCATGAATTTAAAGCTGCAATGAGAAGTCGATTAATTGATTAGTTGATCAGCAGAAAATTAACAGGCAACTACTTTGATAATCGATTAATCATTTGATGATTCCAGCTTTTCAAAAGGGAATTTGCTGCTCTTCCTTCTCATAACAGTATTGTAAATGGAATATCTTTGGACTTTCAACTGTTGGTCACATACTGTAGTAAGACATTTGTTGTGATGGGCATTGTCACGATCTTTTGCAACCCTGTCTCACACAAAATTACGTTCCCATACAACTAAACTGTATTCTCAATTATGTTTCAAGGGAAACACATTTTGTTTGTGTTGGATTATGGTCGCAGTTTTAAATACGTGGTTAATGATGTAAAATGAAACAAAACAAATACAAAAATTCAACAAAACTACTTTAAGTTTAGCAAAAAAAAAACATGGTTTGGCTTAAAATGACTACGACATTGAAACAGCACAAAACAAGATTAGGTTTAGTAAAAAAACATTGCGGTTTGGATTGACTATGTTTCACACAGGACCTGAACAGCGCTCTTCGGTGGGGAAGTCCGGTGTTAGTTTGACCCATCCACGACCCCTCCCACCCGTAGTGGACATTTTTGCTTGTTATACTCGTAATTATACCATAAAACTTTCAATAACGTTATTGTTCCACTTGACTTTCATTAACGGTGGCTCGATATGTACTATGTCACTTATTGGTCCATGGACTTACAAACGTATTTGTGATACATCAAAAACAAACGTAATCGGCAACAAAATCAAAATGTAATTGAGATTGCAGTTTAGTTGTATGGGAACGTAATTTTTAAGACACAGGGCTGATTGTTTCATGTTTTACAGACCAAACAATGAATTGATTAATCATGAAAATAATCGTCAATCGTTGCAGCCTTACTGGAATACTACAATTGTACAATATTGACTTATGTTTAAAAAAGGTATTGTAATACTTCACAATTTGATGGCTATATATTTTGTTTGTATTATTTGATATTCCTCTTTTTTATGTGTCATATTTTTCTAATTGATTGTGAACCATAGTTTGTAGACTCAAAAGCCTGACAGTGTTTAAGATCATAATTCATGTGATTCAAGAGTTACCATTCTGAACACATGGCTCATATGGTTATCAGGATTCTGGTAATAAACACAATAGTCAGCAATTATAGGTAATACAGCACCATCTGCATATGAGAGGAGAGAAAATTCAGATGTTGTACGCTGTTAGATGCAAAAAAACGACAGCATTGGGTGTACTTTATGTGTTAATCTGCCTCAGTCTTTATCACAGCTGCACCATTTGGACTAATCTCCCAAACAGAGGTACACTGTACCAGTATGTAAAAAGCTGAGCATATACAGAAAAGAGCAGTGTATGTTTAGAATAGATTACAGTAATGTCCTGAATGTCCTACGGCTGCAGAGCAGATTTAGAATAGACCATCATTTTCTATATCCCACCTCCAGGCATTGTTATTAACAGTAAGTGCGTCCCTGTGTCTCTCCCTTCCCCTGGATGATAAACACGCTGGAGACCGAGGTTTTTGTCGAACAAGAAATTGGAACATAAATTATTAAGTGAGAATGCGCCTTCCCAAAAAAAGCATCCATTGTATTTCTCCTTATGCCTGCTGCAAACTAGGCAATCCTTGAACCTCCTGCCTAGATTTCAGCTCGGTGTTCGGGTGAGCTTGTTACTCTTAATACAAGGAAGACATTGCTCATCATTGTCGCTCGAGCAAATCTACTGTGAGCTCTTCGCAGCATTTCTTCTGCCCTTTGTTGCACAATCTCTTTGTTCTGTAATGACACAAACCTGCTATGCAGAAGACCTACAGGCGACGTTTTCTCATTTCAATTCCAGGGCATTAGCTGCTGAATTATTCCAAGATTAATGATGACACTCCAAGCATGACGCACAATCATTGTATGTGATTACTTATACGAAACGAGCGGTTCAAAGATAATAACACACACATTTGGTGGTTTTAGGAAGTGCTTAAATGCATCAATGTTTACTTGCTTTTTCCACCTACACCACAATTACATTTGTCCCCTTGGCAGTTTTCTGTCGCATTAATTCTCACAAGCCAAGTGAGCACACAAATGGCTGACCTAAAAATGTGTTGGTGAAAAAGCGGCTGCCATGAAAAGGCTTTGTGAATGATTTTTTGTGCTTTTTAGTTTATCTTGTACTCCACCAGTCATTTCTAAATGATTTTTCAAAGACAGACCTTTGAACTTGTAATCAAACTACCCACTAATTGCTAACTTCCTTTGAGACATTCAAAACAGAAAATGTCTACAAAAATGTTGAAATTAGTTCTTTTAAATACTTCAAACTACTGTAAGAACTGCTGAAAGGACTAAGTGCAACAGCAGCTTGCAACAGCTGTGAAGCACTTTTGCAGGGACACAAATTTTTTCTCACACTTGGATAATGTTGTATTGTAAGATTAGAAGGAGTAAAACAGTGTTGTGCAATGATGCAACTGTTTGCAATTTCATTGTTATCATGAGAAATGTCTCTTAACGTTTCCCTCTTGAACATTGAATTATTCAGTGCACAGCAACCTGGTTTTGGAGTGTAAACCATTCGCAGAGGAGCTGTATGGCACAGTTACAGTAACAAACACACCAAATGCAGGAGGCATGCAAACTGAAAGCCAAATCATGGTGAAAAGCAAGTATTTTTTAGCACACAAAAGCTAAAATGAGCACAGTAGATCATTGAAAGTTCAGCATTTGAACAACTCCATTCCACCCAAACCAACATGACCCAAATAAGTGGTTCAGTCTCCCAGACATTTTGGGATTTATCCACGAGCCAGCTGGCTGCAGAGCTGTATGGTACCTGCACACAGTGAGCTCCTGCAAGATTAGATAACTAGCACTGCTCCAAGACTCGGCGAGGTCCTGGGGAATTGTGAAAGTTGGCGTTGAGTTGTCTGATGAAACCCACACACGTACATGCAGCCATGTTTGCACACACAAAAACACAAGCACAGATATAAACGCATCCACTTGCACACACACACAAACAGGGAGATCCTGAAGGCTTTTAAAGAAGTTAAATCACCCTGAAGCCCATCAGACCACATCAGTGTTTGAGTGTGTGTATGTTTGCGTCATTAGACAGCCCCGGGTTGGCCCAACTAGCAGCAGTTAACAGGACAACAGCTTTAACTAAAGCACAACCCCCCAGAATTGCACCATCTCCGTTGGGAAGCAAACTGGGATACACCAACATTGTCTCACCCTGCAGCTACGCAGCATCAACAAACCCCTCTGAGGCAATCTATTGCTCCATTTTCTAGCCCAGCATATGGCCACTGTGTATGGTGTTTAGTGTTTGGGAGAAAAAGCAAGCTATTTTTTATTCCATATTATTAAAGCTTTGTGCACTGAATTGAAGTTAGTCTCACACAGCCTGTTTAAGTCTCATCAGGTTACATTTAAGTCTGAAACACTGAACCTGGTAGGTGGAAGTTGGAAGGTCCAGAGTGTGGCATTTAGGAGGATCTATTGGTAGAAAGATGCACTCAGTAGAGTGCAGATCTCCACCAGGTGTGTCTGCAACAACCACTGCTCATTTTAATCCATGAAGATGTCTGCACCGGCTCTGTGCAGACGCACGTCTCAGCTCTGTCTCACGGGCGTAACCGCAACTTCAAGCGTTTATTTAGGCTGCAAGTCTACTGAGCAAACTGTTTTCCCCCAGTGTTTCTGGAGCGGCGGCGATGCACTCAGCTATGTGTAGTTACGTTAGCTGTTAGCGACGGCGATGCCTTCAGCTCTGTGTGTACTGGTTGTTCCATTAGCCGTTAGCTGTTAGCCGAACACACTGTCCAAAACAATGAGCAAACTGTTTTCCCCAAATGTGGCTGTGTGTGAAATCACATACTAACATATCATTCATACAGAGTATGTAGAGCGTTCACACTGTATAGTATGTGGATTCTGTGTATGTTAGAAATGCCCGGGTGTATGCTATATCAGCAAGAATGTCTGAGTATGAGGCGTGAGCTTACTGCACATTCTCAATTGTCATTTGTTACACAAATCATGTCACAAATGAATAGATGAAGATCAATAGTTGTTCTGTGATTTTATCATAGAACACGATCAAAGCAGAGAGGGCGATAATGAACAGCGACATTTGAATGTTCAGAGCTTGCCAACCATGACAGGACAAACTGACACGTACAAACATTCATCTGGTTGGTTAGGATACAAACAAACCCACATACACATACAAAGAACTGAAGCAATATGCAGCGGGAAGCTGTACGAAACTGCTTCATCATGTAGGATTACCATCTGAAAGAGGGGATGTGCTGTATGTTTGAGTGTGCTTTGAGTTCTCACTTCTGCCTCGACTCAAAACAATGTGTTAGTCTGAATTGGACAAAGAAAGTTAATCAATAGTAAGCCGGTAAAAATCCTCTGCGATGCTCAAACACAGAGGGTCATTTCTCTGTCCACTTGGATCTCTAAATGCTCAAGATAAATTGAGCATGAGCCAGGCAAGGAAAGCACATCCTACTCAAATCACATTAAAGGTCGGCTCTGCAAATTTTCAAAAGAGGACATGATGCTTGTTGTTGAAATGCTGTCGCCACAATTTTGACTCTGTTCCTAGAATGATTTATCACATTTGAGGTGTTTTTTTTTTTCTCTGCAAACACATTGCTTCCAAGAGATTTTGTTAAAAAGACTGACAGCACCTGAAAAGTAAACATGAGAGGTTTGTTTTCGCATTTACAACATCACAGTTTTCAATATTTTGTGTGATAATGAGGCTGTCAAAGTTAACGCAATAATAACACAGTAACGCAAATTCAGTTTAATGCCACCAATTTTGCAACTTGCGATTTTTAGGTTGTAGCAGGCTCCGTTTTAAAGTTAGATTGAAGATACTGGCATCATATGAAACTACAAAACCTAAGGAATTCATTGGTACCAACCATGTCATGCTAGTCCTATGGGAGTCTCCCCTTTACAGACATGCCCACTTTATGATAATCACCTGCAGTTTGGGGCAAGTCATAGTCAAGTCAGCACACTGACACACTGACAGCTGTTGTTGCCTGTTGGGTTTGAGTTTTCCATGTTATGATTTGAGCATATATTTTATGTTAAATGCAGTACCTGTGAGGGTTTCTGGACAATATCTGTCATTGTTTTTTGTTGTTAATTGATTTTCAATAATAAATATAAACATACATTTGCATAAAGCATATTTGTCCACTCCCATGTTGATAAGAGTATTAAATACTTGACAAATCTCCCTTACAGGTACATTTTAACAGATACAAAATGTGCGATTAATTTGCGATAAATCCCGATTAATCATGAACAGTCATGCGATTAATTGCAATTAAATATTTTAATTAATTGTCAGCCCTAGAGTAAAGCAATTGACAGAATGATAACTAATGAAAACTTTAAATCAAACTATTCAGAAACATATTGAAAATATAACCAAACGCTGTCAAACACTGCCTATGATGAGGCACATAATCCAAGTAAACATGTGACATTAATACATGATTGCAGCTATATGAATAGTTGTGTGAAGCCTATGACCTTTTCTCTTGCTTAATGTCTCCACTCCATCCATCCAAACAGAAATCCATGTGCTCTGTTAAAGGTCAAAGGGCCAGAAGGGTCGGTCAGACTTCAGGGATACATTCATCAAACTCATGACGACATGTCACCTCCAAAGGGGTCATAAAAACACGTCAGTTTCGTTAGTTACCAACCAAGAAATCTACTTCAGATGTGTATTTCACTACAGTGGAAGTGATGAATGTTTTGTGAGAGAACAAGGCTTCACTTAAGGCTGAAAAAATTCTAATTATGATCATCTGCAAGCAGATTGTTATTCAAATGTAATATGCATGCATTGGCATTTGATGTAAAGTAATGAAGGCCGGTGACTGTAAAAACAGAATTAGTATCATTGTGCTTCAACATGAGAAGCTGTTTGGGGGATGTGCAATGATATGGGTCTTTAAACTGCAGGGGAAAAAAAGCCTTTGATTCATGTAATCAGCAGACTTGAAGCAGTGAAGGAAGGTGCTGGCCAAGAACAGAGTGATTGAATGCAGCTCTGATAATATCTGATTGTAGCTCAGTCCCATCCACATCCTCCCCTCTAACTTTGTAATTGTCCAACCCTCCCTGGACTTTACAGCTAGATGGCCTAATTGGAGCCATTTCCACATATAATGTGTCAGCTCCAAGGGGGTTCATTATAGATGATGGGTCGACCCACCTCAGCTATTCTTCAGCCCCTCTTAAGGGTCCTGGGGTTCTGTGTAGTGACGGATACAGTAGGGTTTCCCTCAGCCCTCAGGCTATTGATCATCATTAGGAGGCAGGAAAGTCATGCTGGTTTCTGTGTGTGACTGTGTTGGCGTATATATGTGTGTGTGTCTGTGTCACTATGAGCACAGGACTGCAGAAATGACTCACCTCTCATGCGTCAAACTAAACTAAAGGGAACATTATAATGGCTGTTGCAGTTGTTGGTGGAAAATAACAATGTAGGACACATGGCAGAGATACATGTGAACATTGGAAAATGCTAAAACCTGCTCGCTAAAAGTTGCTAATTTAAGCAACAAATTGGGAAATACTATTATTTGCTTTCTAGCAAAGAATTACATGAGAAGATTGATACCACTCTCGTGTCTGTTTAGTAAATACTAACCTGGCTCTGTCTGAAGGAAACAAAATCTGCTCTACCGACACCTCTAAAGTTCCCTAATTGACACAAAACCCAAACTGTAAAAAAGGACAAGTTGCAGTTTTACAGGGGTTATCTGCAGAAATGTTTCTTGACAATGCACAATGACTTTCTGGAGTCTCTGCTGGCTGTCTAGTAACCTAAGACAGGAGAAAACTCCAGGAGCTGATTAGAAATAGTCCAGCACCTAACCTCACGTAAAACCACAACTTGTCCTTTTTGCACCGTATTTGTACAGATTAAACTAATTAGATATAACATGTTAATTTAGACATGTTGTTAAACGGATATTGTTACCTTAAGACAGAACCAGGCTAGCTTTTTCTCCTGTTTGCAGTCTTTGTGATAAGATAAGCTAATCGGCTGCTGGCGGATACTTCATGTTTACCGTACAGACTAGGGCTGGGGCGATTTGTTGACGTAATAATTGATTACAAAAATATGTCGATTTGCATAACGTGCGTCGGTGCATCACAAGAATGTCTTCCCCCGGTCAAAGCATTTAATTCCCCTCGAGAACAAGCTGCAGCTAAAAAACCTGTGGAAGTATTTTAGACAGAGACCCAACAATGTGGTGCTCTGTAAACTCTGCAGATTGGAAATGGGCTATCACAGCAGTACAACTGCTATGACACTTCCAAAAACGAAAGCATCCCGGAGTGCTTTGTTAAGAGGGCCGCGGCAGCAAGACAGCACCACCCTGTTCACTTTGTGTCCCAACCAAAGCATGATATATTAAGATTATCAACACGCATTTCAATGTGTTTCTGTTTGTAGTAGACACTTAACATTGATTTTCAAATGTTTCTTCATCGCCCCCATGTTAATGATTAGTCATTTCTGCACTGCTGCTGTTACAGTAACGTTACACCGCATGACGTCTAACGTTATTATTTGACCGTTTCATATTTTCTGTTTACCTAAAGGCCATGTATGAATGAGAAATGACTTTAACTAGCATTAGTCTGTTGTCACAGTCTGTAAATCGTTCCTATATTTTCCTTACCCAGACTGATGCAAAAATACATTTGCCTGTGATTATCTTAACTGCATATTACTCCAGTGATGAAATCAATATGCAGTATTTCATAACCATTTAAAATTTTAAGTCAAGTATAGGTAAAGAAACTGATTCTCCAGTTCAGAGTTCTCCAGTTCAATCAAAAATAATCGTTAGATTAAAGTTGCAGTAGGCAGTATATTTTTTTGCATCATTGGGCAAAAATTCCATAATAACCTTTCAGCATATTGTAATCCAAGTGTTCTGAGAGAAAACTAGACTTCTGCTCCTCCTCATGGCTCTGTTTTCAGGCTTTAAAAAATCTAACCCGTGACGGGAGACTTTGGCCAATCACAAGTCATTTCAGAGAGAGAGCATTCCTATTGGCTGTGCTCCGGTCATGTGACCAGAACTCGGCATTCCTTCAAGATATCTCAACATGTCTGCCGGGTCACAAACCTTCTCATTTTACAGCTAAACCGTGCACTACAAGATGATTCTGAAAACATTTGAGGCAAGAAATAGGCATTAACATAGCATAATATTGATTCATATTTGATCAGCGCTGCCTAGTTTGACTGTTTGGTTTGAGTTCGCGAGTGATTGACAGCCGGCTCTCATAGACAGCAGATGGACAGCAGATCCCAGATCAGCTCTGATTGCTTGTTTTCCTCCGGTCTGTGAAATCTTGCCGATGCCGTTAGGAGCACCGGAGGACACCGGAGGTTTGCAGGTTACCTGTTTCATGTACTTCCATCAGAATATAGTGACCGTTTTATAAAATAACTTTTTTTCAATCATATCTGCTCCAATCTTGCCTACTTCAGCTTTAATCAATAAAAAAAATAATTGTTGGTGCAGCCCTAGTACAGACATTACAGCGGTACTGATCTTCACATCTAAATCTTGAAAGCAAATAAGCATATTTCCCAACATGTTAAACTAATTCCTTTAACATCAGCATTCTGAGCATTTTAGTACAGTACGCTGCCATTAGCACTTAGCTCAAGTACAGCGTCAGTGTACTTGAGGTACTATGCAGAGAGTAGGCTAGCCTGGCTGTAGACTCTAGGTAGATAAGAACATGTCTGGTTTGGTCTGGTAATGAAGGTGTTTTAGGTAACATTTGGATTATGGTTTTGGCGTATTTTAAGCCCTGTCTCTCATTATTATTATTATCACAAGGACACAGTACTGTTTTTACCGTGCTTGCACAGCACCCATGAAGCTTAAAATCGCCATTTGGATTTGGTGACAGCTTTGCTGTCAGTCACCACCGTGCTCTTTATCTCAGCAAAGTCATTGCTCCGTTGAGTCAGTGACACCTCTGTAATGTAGCATCAGCAGACACACAGTCGCTGTGTCAACACTGTTCTGTCGGTGTCATCTTTCTGTGCCCCCGGGTGCTCTTTGAATGCGACTGTGCATAGCCGCATACAAGCAAAGGACAAATAATAATAGTAAGTGGTAAGCAACGATTTGAAAGGCCAGCAAAGAGCAGATTATCAAGGCTCCGGTTGAAATGTTAAAGGTGCCTTGTTTTTACATTGAGCTGGAAACTATGCTGACTAGCTACTTCATTAGGCCTGCATTCAACATCATCACTTATCTGACATTTTACCAGAGATCTTTAAATGTCAGTGCTTTTATGGTGGTATTCAAGAAATGCCATTTGTGTGAAAGTGGTGCATAAGTGCTAAACTGTTTTTGATAAGGAATTTGATATAATAATGTGGAATGACCAGCTGCTGCTGAGGATTATTTTAATATACAGTACAATGTGATATGATGGCATTAGTAAGATCAGGTATTGTTCTCTTGGTAATAGCAGGAAACAGATACCAACATATGATTTTTAGTTGCTTTTTCATGTCTATTTTGTTCAGTGTTTGGACTACAACACTGTCAATAAATGACTGCAAATACATAAAACGTATTGGGCTTTTAGGATATCATGAAATGCACTGCATAAACCATTAGCAAATGGAATGACTCACACATGCAGTAAGCATGGGAAATAATAATAATAATGTCGCATCCACTAATTACCAAAGCTATTAAATGAGTCTCCGCCACAAATTAGCTGTCTCCTGGGGGCCGTGTTTTACTGGCAGGTTCAAAGCTAATGACAGCATGTCATAGAGGGAAATCACATATACCAACACTCTGACTAATTATGTAATTAAGAAAACACCAGAGATGGACATGAGCAAACTGGCAGCTGCGTTGAGTCCATAATTGTTATGTGCCAAGTTCATCTGCATCAGACATATCTTTAAAACCTCTACTTATCCTGGGGAAGGTTTTGCTGAGCACGCACACCGTCCTCCAGTGCTTCCTGATTCAAATTCACACATGCAGCCGAGCTACACTGCTACACGCTCTTGACACCACAGAGCCACCCTGTGTTCCCACTTTGGTCACGGAGCTTCATTATCCTTGCTGGCTTGTCTGTCCAACCTGAGGCTACTGGTGTTCCCATATGTCTTTTTTTCATACCATCAGTCTTAACTTTCAAATCCCAGTTTTCTTTCTTCATGGCTGAAGTATTAAATATGTCTTATTAATTTGGCTGTCAAAATTAGCGCAATAATAACGCAACGTTTTAACGCCACCAATTTCTTTAACGCATTAATGCAAATTGCGATTTTTAGGTTGTAGCTGGCTCAGTTTTAAAGCTAGAGGGAAGATACTGGCATCATATGAAACTAGAAAAACCTAAGAAATCCATTGGTAACAATGATATCATACTTGGGTGTTGCAAAGGAGGCTAAGTAACGCTCCAAACTTGTACCCACGAGTCTCCCCTTTACAGACATGCCCACTTTATGATAATCACATGCAGTTTGGGGCAAGTCATAGTCAAGTCAGCACACTGACAGCTGTTGTGTTGCTAATTGATTTCCAATAATAAATATATATTTGCATATAGCAAGTATATTTGCCCACTCCTATGTTGATATTAATATTAATATTTGTCAATTTTCCTTATAAGGTACATTTTGAACGGATAAAAAATGTGTGATTAATTTGCAATTAACGGTGATTAACTATGGAAAAACCTGCGATTAATCGTGATTAAATATTTTAATTGATTGACATCCCTATTTATTAATAAAATTCAGTTTATTTGATTGTGAAAAATTAAATCCTTCAGATGCCCAATGATTCTGATGTCATTGTCAAATAAGCAGCTCCTTAAGGAAAGTCTTCACGTCTCTTTTTCTTCTCTATTTACACCAATTATTACCCATCTCAAACAAAACTCTCGGCTACGCTGCCATCGCATTGAATCAAATCCCCTAAGTTTAATTAGCGATGATCAGATTCATAATTATATATATTTTCCCTCCACAAGGGCATATAATTGGGGGACTTTGACGCTGGGGAATCTTTCAGCGGAAAAATCCATGGTCTAACCCTCATTACGGAGCTCAGCAGAGCTAGCATGTTGAAGTCTGAGAGCGAGAACCAGTCGAACACCTAAACTCCCACTCAGGAAGCAGCCTTTAATTAGCTAATGAATCTGGGAGCTCCTTCTCTGCCAACCTTTGACCTTATGCTGAAGCATAATAAGCCTGTTCACAGTGCGAGACATGTCACATGTGGTTGAAATCAATGCCCTGTACACCAAAACCAATTTTAATGAGATAAACGCTGTGCTTTCCCTTTTATTGTTAGGAACTGTTGAAGTCCACATTCATGAATCATTCCTGCAGACTCTCCAAAGGTTGTAATGTATTGATTTAGTGTCATTTCCAACAAAAGCCTCTGCTTCATGATTGATATTGTTAGTTATGTTAATGACACACAAAGGATCCAATGCCATTTTCTAATTTACAGTATAACCAAACCTCTCATGGCAGCAGTGAAAAAACATCTAAAACATGAATATGTTATTAATTTTCTTGTTGCTACAGGGCAAATTAATCATAAAAAGAGGCTTTGGTGACAAGTCAAAATGTGAAAAAAAGTGATTATTAGCATACAAGTTCACCCTGCAAATTAAATTTAGGTCAGTGTTGTTTATGAACAGTGTTTATTCCCATTTATTAATTATAAGTACAGTATTTAAAGGAATACATTTTGGGAAATGTGCTTATTTGCTTTCAGGTGGAGAGCAGCATAAGAAGATTGATCTCATAATCGCTAGTAAATATAAAAGTAGACGGTTAGCTTACCTTAGCATAAGCACAGCTAGCCTAGCAAAATCTGCCTAGCAGCACCGAATTACAGTGCATTACTTTTCATGGGTATAGCTAAGAACGGTGTATGAGAACAGCCTGAGAAAGCAAAAAACTGTATTTCCCAAAATGTCAAAACTGTAGGTTAAACTTGCAAAAGTGTGAGTCAGAGATAGTCCTTACTACTTTTAATAAGTCAAATCTATATGCATCAGTTTAGTACACTAATGATTCACTAATAATAAGGTACATTTTCTAGCAGCCGCTATGAGGAGAAACTATGAGACAGTGCTGTTCTCCCGTCTCTCTCCCTGTGGTCTCCCCAAGATGACATCTTCCATGACTCCATTCTGATCAGAGCTGAGCTGCGCTGACCCGACATGGCAGGTCCAGGTCTCAGTGGCAGCCTCTGCAATCCTGGCGGAGCTCCTTCAGTCTGCTCAGCCAGCTGTGAGAGGCTGCATCGTGCTCCCGGGTCCAGCATTGGAATTGTGCCCTGGGTGAGCCGGACTATAAATTAGTCAGAATAAGTTAAGGGCAGGCTGCACTAGGCTATCCCCCATGGTTATCGGCAGAGAAGAAAATGCCTGAAGGTTGGTGCTCTTAAATCTTTCATCATTGCTGAGGCAGCCTGATCCTGGCATGGACTGGAGCCATCAATCAGGGCCAATGCTCACAGCTAATGGGTTATTCAAGTTTTCCTGAAAATGAAACAGCCATCCTCATCGCCTAAATCAAGCATGCGAAACAGCACTTACTGCCACTCTCTCCGGCTAATTTTTTTATTAAACAGCATTTACAGTGATTGGGGTAACTGGTCTGCAAACAGTGAGAGTCTGGCAGATTAAAGCTCGACCTGTTCTGTAATAGTTTAATCACACTCCAGACACTCTAATTACTGTTTAAATTAGTGCCATTGTCAATTTAACTAGTATGTTATAATTCCAGTTAGCATGATTTACGGTAAACTTGAGAATATGACATGATCGTAAACAACATAGCTGTCTTTCCTCTCACAACCCGCCACAGGATTCATACAGGAGCTGCCTGCTCTGCATTGCTATTATTAGCTTGACTCAAAGCAGGCAGTTGTTTCATGAGGAGAGGATCAAATTTTGAAGAGACTCGCTGCATGGCAGGTGTGAACTGGATTGGTGAGACAAGTAACACAAAACTAGCATTAAGGTGACCTTTCACTGAACCCAAACCTAGAATATGAATAGTAACATAGCTAGCATAAGCATGGCATTTGTAAACGATCATTAAAGAGATAATTTCAACAGAGGAAATGTTTTCTCTTTTGGTCACATTAAGATTCTTGATAGTTTTAATGCCTGTTTTAATTCCGAGAACTTTAAACTCTCGTTCACATCTTGAAAAGCAAAATAATTGCCAACTCTGCTCCAGATTTCTGATGAACATTGTACATCAGATCCCCCTCTGCCCACAAATGAGTTTAATTAGTTTGTGAGAAAAAAGAGAGTCAAAAAGATTCAAAGTGCCTCAGCGCACGCCGGTCTTTAAAACACAAAAAATTTTCTCGACTACAGCGATGAGCCAGCCTCTAATTGTTTTTTCATCTATTATATTTTGAACTTTCTCTGTCTGAGTGGAAAGAGAAACTCACATTGATAAAACTGAGTTATTGAATATACTATATATATTTATACACTAATGAAAAATGGACTTTAAATGTCATTATCCCAATTTTTGAGAATGAAAAGTATTACACGTACACACACCGTAAATAGTAAGTGTGATATATTCAAAGGACGAATTAATGAGGCACTCTGTGTCCTCGTCTAATAGCTTGGAGGTGCTACATATACAGTACAGTGTGTTTTTAGCATTTTAAAGCTATTTGGGTCTAAAATGATCATATTTTTAAGAAGTTAGAATTTACTTTATAAGTAAGCGAGATGATTTTAGATGTTAAATCACTGAAGGAGCTGATTGTTTCATATTTGTTAGAATACTTGATGCATTAAATGCAAAAAGTTGTCCAGTTTCTTTAAAAAGAACATCCTTTCCATAAGTCAACTCAGTTACAGGAAGCCTATGAGTTACTGTATGTATACACTCCTGAAAAATGGACTTTAAATGTTGTTAAGACATCTAATTTTTGAGAATGAGAAGTATTACAGTGCACCACGCATGCATTCAAACCCACACACATTTACAGATTTTACTTTTACTGAAATGTTCTGTTTAGTCCTATTTTGAATGCACACAGATGCAGAATGTGTTTGTATAAAGGCATGTAAAGTGTGCCATTTATAGTGCCTTGCATTGTTTCTGCTATCTATGACATATTTAACTGTGTAACACTGTAAGCTGTCAGTTTACATTAAAATCTAACAGAGTAACAAAGCCAAACGCCTGTACGTTTATTAAACTTTGCGATAATGTTATGGTGATTCAAAACCAGGACTATATGAGAAGCGTAACATCAGAGAAAGCCCAGACCGATCACCTGCTCCTGGCTTACTGTACCTCAAAAGCAATTACGCCTGTTTGAATCAATGCCCACAGATTCAAAATTCACTTTTAATGACACCTCTAGGCGAAACTTTTTGGGGGGCTGTGACAGTAGCATCAATAATGATCTATTGCAGCGACATCATGTCTCCCAAGGTTCCCCAGATATCCCTGAAAACTGTTCTGGGCTTTACCAGGCTGGTTGCAGACCAATGAATTCATAAACTAAAGCGAACGATTGGACATACCAGGACACACACAATCTCCAGAGAGGCTCTCCTCCCAGCCGAGTACATCAAAATACAGCCACAAAGCAAGCAAGAAGAGATGATGTTATTATTGGGTCCTCTGGAAATAGGAGATGGTCGGGGCCAAGGGAGCTCAGAAGTCAGAGGCAGACTCGATAACAAACTTGGAAACTTGCCCCCGCTTCTTCTTTGACTTCACGAATGTGAGAGAGAGAGAAAGAGAGAGAAGAGGGAGGATGTGTGAGCCTGCCAGCGCTGACCTGATGGCTCTGACATAGCTACTTGTCAATTATGTGAGGGAGTGAGTAATAAATTATCAGTTTACTGTCCAGTGCCTGTTTAAGTATTTTATAACCCAAACCACAGTACTGCATTGCAACATATTTTAACCTTTCTTGTTTCTCTGGAGACTGATATTAAACTGAATACTGCATATAGGACTAAACTTGGAGAGGCGATATCTTACATTTTTCCAATTATAAGAATTTACTTAATTTTTTGACGGCATGAAAGTTCTGTCTTTACCTTGAAAATCTTAACTCAATGTCTAGAGCTGCCACGATTATTCGATTTATCGATTAGTCGATCTTCAAAAAAGTAATCGGCAACTATTTTCATACATTTTTCATGCAAAAATGGCAGAAAATGCTGTTTTCAGCCTCTCAAATATGGAAAGAAAACAAGACGTTTTGTTTTACAGACCAAACTATTGATCGATTACTCTAGAAAATAATCTGCAGATTCATTAATAATAAATATAATCATTAATTGCAGCCCTATCAATGTCCACTTACTAGCTTACCCATGCTTTCAATCACATCTTCTGGTCTTCTTCGTGTGGCCTAGGTAACTTGTAATAACTGTTGTTATAACAGTAAAGGTCAGTATCACCTGAAGTTCCATACTTGACAACAGAGCTATTTCCATGACAACAGAGAAAATTCCATCCACTGAGGAAGACCATGATAAATGGTTAAAAGCCTGCTAAAAAAGCTAGTAAGTGGATCTTGAATTAAAAATGTTTTGTTAAAGCCTTTGTAATAATAAAAAGAAAATATGGCACATGCTACAAAATCCATCGTTACTGTTTTACTGCCCCCTCTCTTGAAGCCCGTTTTGTTCCAGTTGCTGCCTGCTGAATCATCAGAAGGTTTATTTATATTGCATATAAAAAACTAAAAGATACTTTCCAAAACAAATGATGGTGGGTTCAAAGCAAGGATTAATGAGGCACTCTGTGTCCTTGTGTAATAGCTTGGAGGTGCTACATATACAGTACAATGTGTTTTCATTATTTTAAAGCTGATTCTATTTTGGTCAAAAAGGAGGATTTTAGATGTTAAAATCACTGAAGGAGCTGTTTTTTAGTTTCAGATTACATCCTTTCCATAAATTAATTCAATTAGAGGAAGGCTATAAATTAAGATTATTTAGAGATCTGAGGAAATAAAACCATTTAAGCCTTTTACAGTAACAATATGGGAATTGCTTTATGACCATAAAGTCATAATAATAAAGTTAATGATCATAAAAAGGGACAGTCTGCTGTGGGTTGTCCAAAACAAGTGAAAACATTAGACTTTACTGTCTAATTACTCTGAGATCTCCCATCCTTTTTATCTCACACAATATTTCTGTGACACACTTGAGGAACAGAATTGTTTCAACCCTCCCGCCTCACCTTTTGGGGGTAATAGTGTTAGTTCAACAATCGGTACAAAAATGTTCACACGTGGCATTGTTTCTGTGATTCTTTATTAATCAGCGGCAGGTGTTCCCTTCACAGCTGGTTAACTCGTGCTGATGTGAGAGGCTGTCAAGCTTCATTGTCTGCCATTGGCTGCAGTCTGTGGTGGGATCTGCATTCTTGCCATATCACACAGTTCAGGTGCCACAGACACAAACATGCCACCTGGGTGCTCGTATGGTACAGAGACCTCGCCATCAGTGCCTCTTGCCTATTGTTACTGTTTTACCGCCTGTTGGGCAGAGATGGAGGAAAGTTCTACATTAGTATGAAACGGATTAGACTAAAATTGATTAGAACGTAGAAACAGTGAGAAATGTAAGCTGCAGTATTGGTATGTGTGTTCATCTATAATCCACCTCAAATGACAACAATCTGTAGTCAATTCTAACTAACATAAACTTTATTGTATTTGTCATAAACATACAGGTACATGCATAAAATTTGACTTCTGCATTTAACCCATCCTTAAGAGCAGTGGGCGCCCGGGGAGCAATTTGGGTCTTGCACAAGGACACATGTAGACGGTGGGAACTGTGGATCGAGCAGTTAAAGGATGGACCGCTTTAGAGCCGCCCCAGCCAGTCTACAGCCATGCTAGTGTGCTCTGTGAGGCTGTACCCTGGATGTATAAAAGAGAACTGGATACAGCGTCAGAGGCGGGCTCCCTCCCGTTCATTCCTATGAAAGTTGCTCAGTGGCGCATGAAGTCAAAATAGCTTGACTGCCTAGTGATAAATTACCCGGATCTTCCGGCGACCTTCCGCATCCAATGGGCCCATAGAGCAGGCGCAGTAGCGTTTCCTTTAACCCTACCCCCCAGCCGCTTTGGCTCATTCTGGCTCATTCATACGGACAGCAGCACGAAACTCTGGATTCAGCTATTAGTGCATTTTATAACTTTTAGGACCTAATGATTTGAATTAGAGTTATTCAGTACTGGGAAGTTGATTTACCTAAGCTACCTACGCTTTTTGGGCCCATTAGCATCACATGATTGGTTTGGCCAGCAGCTGAGGCTGATAGGAATGTTGTAGATTTGGCAGGTGTCTGGTTATAAACCAAAGTATTGGACCAATTAAAATTGTATTAATTTCAAGTTAAATCTTCCTTTAAAAATTAAGTTAATCTTCCATCTCCCAAGCCAACTCAAATGTGTAAACAAGTCTGTGCCAAAGAAGAAATCAAGACTTTTAATGAATGCATTCATCATATCATAAAATATATTCTGTACATAACAGCCGTATGAGTTCCAGCTCCCTTCAGCTGGCAACGCTTGCCATGTTGGTTTGTTTTTCCAAACATTTTCTTTCAAAAATGTTTAGCACTGAGACGCTGCAGCGGCCTGTTGGAGGGTCTGAGATTTTGGCAGGTTGTTGTACTCGACTGTGTTTCCTGCTGTTTAGTGCCATCACAATGCATAGAAGAGGGGAGTGTTGTACAGAAATCAGAACGACAACACTGTCATTGCGACTTTGCATACATGACAGTACCTGGCAGCAACTGTAAAGCCTTTCTATCGCTGCTGTTTAGTTATTTTTTTTGTCACTACAGTGCCTGCTTGTCGCTGTCATAAAAAGCAAATACTGCAGAAGCTGCACTAACCCATGGAGACCATTTCTAGTATTCATCTTTTATTCCTTTTTCAACACATCTGACAGCAGCCCTCATATGCATGATCCCTCAGTTTGAGAAATTGGACAATGTGGGCAATCCCAAAAATAGATTGTTTTGAAATTTTGTGCACATCAAGCACAAACACCCCCTACTGCATTACTGGGTCACAGGCAATTTGCCTTTTTACACAACAGTTTGCCTCAGTGAAATGCTCCCTTCTGCTCATTCCCCAAAACCTACATATTTGCACTTTATATGATTCTCTATTTCAAGGCAAAGCCCCTAAAACATACAGTCTTCAGCCATCCAGTTTTGGAGCTGATGCAGCATGCAGACATCACTGGCTGAGTGAAGCATAAGCCTCCAAAGAAGCAGCGTTCCCTCAGATGTATTTGAATAAGACATGATGCCAGTTTATTTTTGTAACATCCCCCACCCCAGACTGTTGGCAAGCAATGGAGTTGTGACTAACCCTCTTCCATTTTCCACATTAGGCATAAAAACAAGAAAGATACTGACTGTGTGTGTCTGTTCGGTTCCGATTGGAGTTAATGAGGTAAAATTATCAATATATACAGTATTTACTGTTTCACTCATGAGCAAAAACGTAGCATTGTAGGGCACAGCAGTGGTGTACCACTGGGGGAGGGATTCCTGCAGTGAATCTGAATGATGTGCATCCAAATTAGAGTTCATTACTTGATACTGACACACTTTTTCTCAGCTGCATTTTCAGCCCAAGCTCTTTGATGTTAAATAATGAATAGATGTCACACAGCCACACTGCTCACAAAGGGTGTCTAGAGCCAAGAATCTCTGCAAGGCGTATAACTCTTAAAGGCTGTCCAAACGGCTATGTTTAAACCTGGCTGACTGTCCTTGGATGTCTCATGCTGTTGGGGGGGGGCAGCACATGAAGGTACATACTGTGAAAACACAAAGAGAGAAGCAATCTGTCACCACTGAGACACATTCACTGAAATGTTCTTCTTTCACAGGTCTGGACTCAGTGTTGCCCGTCTGCGTGAGAAGACACGGCAGAGGAAGAGGAAGAGGAAATGGTCGCTGAAGTGTCATGGAGGACGTCACCACTACGTAGCTCGTCCAGTATGCGGTGTGGCCTTCCCAGCTGCGCATCACCAGTGGTGCCATGATCCAGTTATAACTGTGGGTGAGCATCCAAAGTCTTTTTTCATTCATATGGATGTGTTCAGCAAGCAATGTTGTTAAAGGGGAATGCCCTCACTGATTTTACACATCAAGGTCAGTTTACTGCTCTCAAGGAGTACTGCTGAACTTGCGACTACAGTTTTGTAATGTTTTCTGTGGCTCAAGAGGAGCTTTGCCAAATGTGAGAAAATACATCAGACACATACGGGTACTTTGCAAAATGTCAAGGCTGTGCCCCCTTTTGGGTTGATAGAAGACCGAAGATCCCATAGATGTCAAATCAATTTGACGTGTGTTTGTATGTGTTCATCTCTTGTTAAACAAATGTTTGTTTTATACACATGTCTAATAATTATTTTGCGATCCTGCCTGAACCTGAGCGTTCGCAATGCCTTAATAAATTAAGTTGATCGCCGTCATGTCCCTTCAGTCTCCGCCCGTCCACCAAAGTGGCCGGATATTGTTTTTCCAGACTTATATAAATATTTGATTTGAATCACGTTAGGCTAAGTGTTGTCTGTAAATAACCAGCTTGTTAATAGCACACTGTTTGATCTATAGGCTGAGATTTAGATGGAGATGACAGTCTGATGCTGCTATAACGTTAATGTATGACTGTATTAATGCAGCAGCCTCACACTCAAGCTAACGTTAGCTATCCATGCCTGTCACGGTCACAAGCATCTTTTAGCGATTTACCACAGTGACAGTGTACATTAACGTATCGTATGTGCAAACTGGATGTGTGGAGTTTGAAAGATGCCTCATGGGCAATGTAGGAAAGGTAGTAAAGCCAGTCTGTATTTGCAGAATGACCCTCCATTTGGTAAAAAAGGAGTTTATTAGATGGAAAATAGGGTAATTCAAGGTTTTTAAAAGAAGCTATCATTTTATCATTTTTTCAGCCACCATTATAAAGCTAACAGAGATGGATACTTCCCAATACCAAGGTCATATTCACGTGGTTAAGGAATCCATTTCACATAAATATAAGCAATAGCAATGATGTGCGATGGGTAGATGTTCAGCATTATAATGGTTTGTGCTCCCCGAGTGCCATCCAGATTGCATTGTGAATTACTGAAGTGGGTGTTTTTTTACATTTTGAAATTACTGTATTCGCTTCTGATAGAATAGACATGTTCTACATATTTATAGGCTGTAAAATGATTGTTTGTATTTCCAGCATTTGTAAGCAGGTGTAAAATAACTATTTCAGGTTATGATGAAAAGGTCTAAAAGGCATTTACAGGGTGACACCTTTTTCTTCAAAAAAATACGTCTGTTCCCCATGTCGCCCTTCAAAAACATGGCTCAAAGCGATGCATTTGAAATTTCCATATCATTTATTCAAGGACTGTGGGTAATGTCATTTTCTGTACATCCTACTGTACCTTTATGTAACTATGCAGAGTCTCGCACAATAATATTTTCCACACAGGACTTCACTGTAAATCACCTCTCCGCTGAGGTAGAAAAAGTACAGCTTTACAACTCCGCAAAACCAATTTCTGTTTCAGCATAAAGCGTACGGTGCGTCAGAACTATTCACACTCCTCACCTGATGGCTTGTGCATTAATGGTGTATTTATTTACAGAGCTCAATAAACATAATTGGCATGTACAATTATGTTAAGCCTCAATATACTGCCACCTTCCCCAGCAGTGGGAACAGGATCACTGTGGGAAATGTGATGACTTGCTTCCTCATGTGTAAAGCTGTAATGAATATGCCAAACACCTGTGCTCACATTATGTCTGTTTTTCTCCTTTGTGTAATTGAGCAGATCAGTTAATAACTGCATTTTTCCAGTTAGGGCTCGGCGTAATGCCAGAAGCCTATTATGGAGGAGGAGAGACAGTTCCTGGGAGAGATGGGGAGGTCTGTCATCCTTAAATTCAATGCAAATGAGCTGTGAGGCAACGAAGTACAGCACAGGGAGTGGACACAGTAATAAGAATGTCTAAAATATAATGATGCAATCCAAACATTAACAAACTACAACATCTGTGAAACATGATGTAACATTTTATGTTCAGACTGCATCAGAGGTATTGATTCTTATTTTCAAAGTTTGGGTGAAATTACTATATTATATTATATTATATAGCGAATGTTCATGTAATTGTATGCTTTTTTAAATTTAATATCTCAATATCACACCATGTAGAATCAACGTCTATAAGCTGCAACCCGATATCACACCAAAGCGTGTAATAGACCCGCCTGTCCACCGGAGGACAGCGTTTCAGTGTCACATTTTGCCTCGCTGAAGGTGCAGTACCAGCAGGGGGCAACAAAACTACTTAGTTAGGTTTAGGAAACGTGTTATGGCGGTCTTTCTCCCCTTTTATTCTACGTCATTATATTGCAGTCAGTACAGACTACATGGTGTAAAATGATACGCCTAAAGCAAGAACAGTGTTCTTATTACACGCCTTTTGCCTTGCGCATTATCGTGTCATTCACACGCCTTTTCGTGCGACTAGGTAATGTATTTACTGTTTTACTGTATTTATGGTACATCTATAAATATACCTTTAACAACATTAGAACACAAAAAACTCAGATTTAGTTAGTCTATGTATTGAAAGACCTGCTAGATTTTGGTCTCTCCTGGTTTGGAGGAGGCAACATTCAGGCCACAACACAGAGGTATAACCATGCAAGTTTATATAAACTGTGCTGACGTCAAATGAGGTTATTGAAGTAGGAAAATGCATTTAATGTATTTAATAAGTTTTTAAGACCTTAAAAAAAAACAATTTAACCTTTTTAATGGAAGTGTACATCAACTACTTACAGAGACTTACTGACATTTTTTAATCACATTCTGACAATTCATGAATAAATGACATTTTAAAGGTTAATTTTTAGATGCTATTGCAATTAATTTCCAGTGAACATCTTTCATGCTTAAATTAGATTTTTCAAAGGGATATAAAGTTGAACCAAACGATCTGGACTCAGAGGGAAGGGCACATTTCCCGAACAGTCAACAGTCTGGTGACATCGTTTCCTGCCATTTGGCTGGTGAATAGTTTCAGCACTGGGCATGAAGTCACTGCCCCGTCCTCAGTGATGGCACCGATGAGCTTATCGGGTTGGCAGAGGGCACAAGCTCATGCTCTGTGGCTTCTTACAGTGGCTTTGACTCTCCTTTTGGTGGCTGTCACACACTTGTGGTTTTGATTTTATTGTATTTTAACTTCTCACAGTTTTCTGCATAGATTAGCACTTGCTCTATCATCTCACTCTTAATGTGTTCGGTGAGGCTGTAATAGCGCTTTGTCTGCTAAAGAGTAATATTTTATTTCAACAGCTCCAAGTACACTATAACACATTTTCTGTCAATGACACTTTTCGTATGAATATGGGTGTCCTCCAGTGCCTCCCCATTTCCTAGTGATTGAGATCTGGTGCAAACAACAAACATTTCGTCGACTTTTTTGAAGGTTCTCAAAGTGATTTGACCTGAAATCCTGTGTGTTACAGAATGCAGAATGATAATACATCCATCTTTTTTTACTCCAGGTAATGCCGAGCCAAATAACCAATCCTGGAGATGCCGAAGAGAAGAGATATTCTTGCCATCGTGTTGATCGTGTTACCCTGGACTCTGCTCATCACTGTTTGGCACCAAAGCGCTATAGCTCCACTCCTCGCCATCCGCAAGGGTACGCAGTGCACCGCACTCCACTGGCAATATCAAACAAGAAGTGGGTCCTCGAACCCAACACTGCACTTCAGGTTTAGACAACAGGTCGTTCATTTAGAGGCACTCCCTCACCGTGACCACCAGCTTCATCAGGGCTCAATAACACTTGTCCAGTCATTATAAACCTCATCGGTGTGGATTGTTCGGTGCACGATGAAGAAGTTACAATCACATTATACGCTCTCATACATACAGTATATTCAGTCTGTCAGTTGAATAGAGTTAATTGTTCAGCTGTGTCTAATCTGCAGTCACTTTTCTTATGTTGACAATAACTTTCCCAGAACAGTATTTTGTCCTTTCACAGCATTCGCAGCCTATCCACTCACATAGTTAGGCCCATCAATCCATATTTTCCTCTTGGTGTGGCGCTCAACTAGACAAAGCATGCAGTGTTCAGCAGCATGTCTATCATTCATTTCACTAACAAAGACCACGCCAATAACGATTTGGGTTTAGAATGGTTTATTATATATAGACGATGGAGGGGAGCCATGATAATGTAGGAGGGATCAAGTCAAGTCGAGTCAATTTTATTTTGTACAGCCCAAAATCACAAATCACAAATTTGCCTCAGGGGACACCCTCTGTCCTTTGCAGTGCGACCTTCTCATCGGATAATGAAAAACTAAAACTAAAATCCTTTCAACAGGGGAAAAAAGAAAAAATGGAAGAAACCTCAGGAAGAGCAAAAAAGGAGGGATCCCCCTTCCAGGATGGACATACGTGCAGTAGATGTCGTGTGTACAGAGTAACAACATAATGAAAATACAACATGGGCAATCCATATGACAAAAAGTAATACATATACAGTAATGTGAACATATTTGAGAAGGTGGACCCAGGATGATGTCAGGCAGCTTCCCAGCTTCCCAAATAGATAGAGCCAGAGCAACAGGGATGGATTAAGGGTCGCGGAGGAGAATGAGGAATGAAGGGATGGGGGTCGAGGAATAAAGGGATGACGAGATGAAGGGTAAGAGATGACAAGATGAGGGTCGAGGGCTGAAGGGTAAGGGATGAGGGTCTAGGGATAAAAGGATGAAGGGTAAGGGATGACGAGATGAGGGTCGAGGGGTGAAAGTTAAGGGATGAGGGGATGAAGTAATGAGGGTCAAGGGATGAGGGGATGAAGGGTAAGGGATGAGGGTAGATGGACGGAGGGGTAAGGGGAAGACGGATGAAGGGAAGAGGGATGAAGGGACGAGCGGAGTAATCAGGGTCGTGGACAGATGGATGGAGGAAAGCGATGTTGGACAGGTGTCATCAAGAGGCAGGAGGGAGGTTAACTGGGGGAGTCAAGCCATCTCTTGCAAGCTCTGATGTTTTCAGAGCCTCAAGTGGTTCCTGTATTCTAACGAGAGAGAAAATACAAAAGGGGTTTGGTGGGAAGGGATGTGAAAAGTGAGTCAGAGGGGAAGTGAACAGCTCAGGTGTGCTAAAATACTTTTGTGCGGAAATGGGATGCGTTTGAGGCATGGTCTTTGTTCCCAAAACTAGTTATAAAACTTCATTTTATCCACTTAGGCTTAAACTTTTCCCCAATTTCACTCATTCAAATTCAGTGGAAATTAATTTCAGAGTTTGTTTAATCAGCAATTGGAAAAAAAATATAAATGTCCGCTCAATTAACTTCACGGAGTATCTCACATCCACGTGTAATATCACGTTTGCACACCAGTGTGAGTCATTAAGACACCTACTCACGAGCCTCCCAATCATCCCCCAGAGATGACAAACCAACAGTGTAAAATGTCAAGCATGCTACAGAGTAAACAAATCCAAATTAGAGACACAGCAAATCAATAGAGCTCTTTTCCCTCTTCTTATAATGTCATGAATGTGCATACAGGGGTTAACAAACAAAACAAGTTAATACCCCGAGGCAGTCTGGAGTCAACACAAGCTAGAAATTCTACTAAATAATTAGCTTTTTCAGTTTATCTACACAGTTAAAATAGTTGAAAATGCCAAAATGTTTGTACTAATGAATATTTTTTTCCTCACCAAATTCGTACATTTTGTGAAAAAGGTGTCAACAATTACAACACAATAATTATTTTTTTGTTTTGTTTGCCAGTGCTATCTGACCCAGCTCTGCCCACAGGCCGCTTTTTGTGTGCTCTTAAAAGAGAAGCTAGAGGTTTTTTGGCAGCGTGCTGGCTGGCAGCCTTTGTTGAACATCTGGCCATCAGCAGATTGTGTTAATCTATGTGCTGCAGAAAAAATCCTCCTTATGTTGGAGGTGCGACTGGAGCTCGGGCACAACAGTGACAAAGATTGCCATTAGCTGTGGCACAATGAAAAGAAATTAACAACCTTTGTGATTGTATAATCTTATTATATCATCATGACCAAACTATTGGAGCCAAAGTATCACAGCCTTTACCTCTGGAGCCAGTGCGTCAGTGCACTGATTCAACACCGTTTACAGGCAAGTCCTTAGTGGTCACACAAAAATGGTTCACTAATCTCATCTGAAATATTTAAAAATTTGCAATTTTCTACTGTTCATTTGTGTTTGGTGTTACCTGAATTTTCCAACTCCAGATAACCAGTATGCATAAAAGTGCAATAGCCACTAAAGCATTGAGTAGAGCAGAATAATCACATAATCACACCCTTTTCTATAGTCATTTATGAGTCAACATATCTTGGAAGTGAAGTCTTAACCTGTTTTTGATTGTTCAGTCCATGCTAACAACCACCACAGTTAATCATAGCAATTTTAGTCATGTTTAGGGATTTCTGGGGCAATATATATTAATAATAAATGTAAATGTGAACAGTAGGACTGATTTCAGCTAAATAACTCCATGTTTATTGCAGGAATGTAACATAGTGGTTGTAAGTTAGGGACATGGAGGGGCAGTCAGAGGATGAGGGAGCCTGAACCATAAACTGTATATATAGATGGACGACGCATCTCCACTTCTTCCCACTGTACAAAAATGAAGCCAAAATATCCTGGATACAGGAGCTGCCATCTTGAGATCTTGACGTCATTAGGAGCCGGAGTCTGCACAGTAGTGATCGAGTGTCGTGTCTAGAATGTAACTCACAAATTGCGAAATCTGATCTTAAATCTGCAAAAACTTGTGTAAGACTCGCTGCCCAACAACCTATCCTAACCTTAACTATTTGAGATCAATGCCTAACCTTAACCATCTTGCGAGAGTTTCCCCAACTCGCAGGTTGCCTTCTAGACACGACCATGATCAAAGGGCTGGAGCCGCGGTATCAAGGTCCGAGCACGGCCGCAGCTTATTGGCGTGAGCCACCTAGCTGCTACGTTAGCACCACGGTCGCTGTTTGGCTAGAAAGACACAACAACTAACCAAATTATCTCTATAACTACATTTATGATCAAATTGACACATATTCCATTACACAGACTTGTGAGGGGGATGGAAAGTTAAAGTTACGTCTCCTCTCTTGTACAATTCACGAGCCTCAGGCTGCGACTGCTTCACTCAGAGCAGCTGTCAATCATGACGCCTCGACCCCTTATTATAGTGTCAAACCAAACTTCTCAGCAAAATTAACACTTGAACATACATCAGCGTGATAAGAACTACCTAAAATGATAGAAACCATCTTTGGGAAAATGTTATTTGACGTGTACTTTGACTTTTTAGTTTGGCCCATGTCCCATCCGTTAACATGAAGGGGGCGGGATTTATGACCTATACTGCAGCTAGCCACCAGGGGGCAATCGAGATGTTTTGGCTTCACTTTTGGGAAGCTGCCATGTCATCCGTCTTTATATACAGTCTAAGCTCTGAACATAAAAAGAGGGCATGTCTTCTGGATCCACATACCCACATTTTTCTTTCATTTGAAAGAAAAGCCCAAAGGCAACGTTGGGGGAATAGCAAGGCTCATCTCTCCCCTTCCCTTTCCTTGCCCTGTCTCTCTGTCCATCAGCTGTGTTATCCTCTCACGGTGCCTGCTTTCACTTTTTGCAGCTTGTCACCACCTAGTAAAAGAGATCTTTATCATTCCAGAGAGGCTTGCAGTCCGCCACCACCGGCTCTCAGGTACACTTTACCCCCCATTGGGTTTAAGTCACCTGAGGCAAATATACAAAGGGCAGCCCAAGGTTGCACTAATGCCTTACATGTCTTCTTATCCCCAAATCTGCAGATGATGGTGTCGAGGGCAAGAGGGAGGCTGGTGGGCAGGCACAAGACTCCAAGGAATACTGTGCCTCAGATAAGGACATTGTGGAGGTGGTGAGGACAGAGTATGTGTATACGCGGCCTCCACCCTGGTCCGATGTGCTGCCTACCATCCATATCATCACCCCCACATATAGTCGACCGGTGCAGAAGGCAGAGCTGACACGGCTGGGAAACACCTTCCTCCATGTTCCCAACCTGCACTGGATCCTGGTGGAGGACTCCCAAAGGAGAACGCCTCTTGTCACGCGACTCCTCCGAGAAATGGGACTTAACTACACCCACCTCAATGTAGAGACGCCCAGGAACTATAAGCTGCGGGGTGACACTCGGGACCCCAGAATCCCCAGGGGGACAATGCAGAGGAACCTGGCACTGCGGTGGCTGAGGGAGACCTTCAACGCCAACAGCAGCCAAGCTGGAATCGTTTACTTTGCAGACGACGACAACACATACAGCCTGGAGCTGTTTGAGGAGGTCAGAGCTGATATACACTCATTCTTTTTTTAGAAACTCACATAAAATGCCTAGAAAAAGGTCATTAAGAAAAGGCAAAGTATCATTTGATCTTCCTAAAATGTTTCTGAATGCAGTGCAGTGATCAGTGGATGTTTTCTATGTTACATCAACAGCAAACCACTACCATGTATTAATAGCTAAATTACCTTCTTCTTGGTTGTGTTTTTATTAGGGCTGTCAGTCGATTCAAATATTTAATCGCGATTAATCACATGATTGTCCATAGTTAATCGTGATTAATCGCAACTTAATCACACATTTTTTGATCTGTTTAAAATTTACCTTAAAGGGAGATTTGTCAAGTATTTAAAACTCTTATCAACATGAGAGTGGAGAAATAGCCTTGCAACCCTCACAGGTATTGTATTTAGCATAAAAAATATGCTCAAATCATAACATGGCAAACTGCAGCCCAACAGGCAACAACAGCTGTCAGTGTGTCAGTGTGCTGACTTGACTATGACTTGCCCCAAACTGCATGTGATTATCATAAAGTGGGCATGTCTGTAAAGGGGAGACTCGTCGGTACCCATAGAACCCATTTTCATTCACACATCTTGAGGTCAGAGGTCAAGGAACCCTTATGAAAATGGCCATAACAGTTTTTCCTCACCAAACTTTAGCGCAAGTTTGGAGTGTTATTTAACCTCCTTTGCAACAAGCTAGTATGACATGGTTGGTACCAATGGATTCTTTAGATTCTAGTTTCATATGGTGCCAGTGTCTTCACTCTAGCTTTAAAACTGTGGTGTTAAAATGTATTTGCGTTAACACGTTATCGCGTTAACTTTGACAGCCCTAGTTTTTATATATCAAAGTGTAACTACAATTACAAATGGAAATCCCCACCATAACCCAATCTCCTCTAACCTTAACTTAACTTCTAAAGTATGTCCAACTTTAAACCTGATCATTTAAACTTTAGATTCTAAAGCCTATGCCTAAGTATAACCATTTCCTGTTTGGTACTGACCACTATTGAAAACTCTCAAGCTCCATCCACCTTTCAAATGCTGCACTGCTGATATCCACCTGAGTTTCAGAAAAACAAACCTTGCAGAACACACGGTGGGTAATTCACGGGTTTTGGGAGATTGAACCACTCCCAGCAAAAACACAGAGGCTAGCCGGTTATTCTGTTTAGAAAGCTTGAAAGCTCAGCAGGCATTCGGCTAACAAAGGAGTGACTGGAATTTATCAGGAAAAAGCCAGAAATCAGTGAACCCTCAGCAAAATGTTCAGGTATGTACATGGTAATTTTGTGCAAAGATCCAGTAAAATACAACTGACTGCATTTTGAAATGGGCTCTAGGAAAGGTTGGGGTGGATTAAATATTATATTGTGTAAGTGCAAGGCATAAATATTTACACTTCATTTTACAGGTCCGCAAATTTCATGGCAATTAGGTGATAATTAGCAAGTAACCTATTTGAAATTTCTTTGGAATTACTGCCAAGTTACCCCCAAATTTATCTCCTAATGTATTGAAAATGACTTTATTATAATATTATTTAATAATTATATGTTGAAATAGCATATAATTGTTAATATAGGGCCCTTAGGCTTGAGAAGCGGCGGTGCGCTGCTCTTCATCGGAGGTGGAAAACCAAAATTAATAGAAGACACTTCTGATCAGGCACAGATCTCACCATTGTGTGACTTATTGTCTACACAAATGTAACCTGGTAGCTAATGTGATAATTCAGGGAAGGATTTTTTTTTATAGAAATTTCAAAGAAGTTATTTTCTAATAAATTAAACGTATTTTTATATTATTAAATTTATTAATAAATTATCAGCTATTGGGAAATAATGGAATAGAATTATGAAATAATGTTTATAATAAAGTCATTTTCGATAAATTTTAAGGTAAATATTGGCGTAATTTGGCGGTAATTCCAAAGAAATTTTAAATAGGTTACTTGCTAATTATCACCTTACCATGAAATTTGCGGACCTGTAAAATGAGGTGTTACCTTAAAAAAGGGATATTGCCAATGATATTTTCTACTGTACATGTTTTCCTTTAGGAGTCGTTTTGGGAAAAAAATACATGCACAATTGTAAATGTTTACTTTTTAAATTGAAAGCTTTCTTGTGGATCCATCCCTATAACTTTAGCTCAATAAGTGAAACATACAATATATTATATGGCACTTCCCAGCTATATACTGTAGGCATCTGTGGTTTGTTATATAAGAGGGGGGGACTATGAATTCTCAGTAACTTGAAGCATTTTCTTTATCTCTTAACAAGCATAGTCAGTGATCTGGAGCTGGTGGAGAGAAGTTTGGGCATGTAATCAGTACATCAGGCCGTCCATCTCAACATCAGTTGAATTACCTGAGCGGACACGGTCTAGGTCCTCTGAGTATTAGCCTCAAGTCTTGTTAGTAGTGCAGACGGGGGCCGTAGTAAATGGAGCGCCGGGTATTGACGGGGCCTGTCATTACCTTTCTCTGGGAATCAGCCGAAGTGCTTCGTCTCCCTCAGAGGCCTTCCATCACCTCCAACGGGCCTATTTATGGGCCAGAGTAACGGCCCTGAGGGGGAAAGAGAGCGAGGCAGAGAGGGAGAGACAGAAAAAGAAAACAAATGCGAGAAAAAGACAAGGTGACAGCCAGATAGGCAGAAAGCAGAGTTGACTGCAACTACTTTGCTGACAGTATAGTTAAAATTCATAAGTTTGCTGACACCATAGTAAATAGTGTCTCAACAGCTTGAAAACAGATAGGCGTTTAATTCTCCAGTGTGGACACAAGGTTGAAAGATTGATGTGCACTGCTCCATGTGTTATAAATAGACTCATCATTTTCTCCTGGTTAATCTAAAGTGAGCTAATTCTTTCATTTTGAGCAATTACATGACACTTTTTACTCTAATTGTAAGAAAAATTACAATTACTGCGTGAAGAGGACCCGCTCCCTATGTAGATATAAATGGCTCATTCTAAGTTAATGAAAACACAGCGATTCTTAGTTTCAGGTGATTATACACTAATGAAAACATAGTTATGAATATTATATTCCATTTCTGCTAATAGATCCCCCGAAATGTTACGCACTGTTCCTTTAATTGATATAAAAACATTTTTCAAGTGATATAACACTCTGCTCTACTTTATCTGTTCAAAACCACTTTATTTAGATAGACAATTGGCTCAATTCATCGGCTTTATTCCACATATTATGAGGTGTAAAAAACAATTTGAATAATAAAATGGAAATTTAATCAGAATCCTAAAACCTAAATAACTATAGCACTTTTCTATTATTTGGACAAAGACTTAAATCCAAAGACTCCTCAAATGGCAGCAATGGATGACTCTTCTGTTGTGTTTCTTCTTCTCTGCACCCTTAAGGACTGATTAATACCTGGATGTCTGCCTTCTTTTCTTTTCTCTGTGAGAATTTGGGATTTCTTTTCTTTGTACTGTTTCTCTGAAACACGGCCACTTTGTCTCTGAAGGCCCCTCTCTTTAAGTGGAGCAAGAAATAAAGTCTTAAATGCACACACAGGCATTCAAATACAAACTCTAGCAACCGTGAACAAAAAAACTCAGTACAAACACATAATATTCACCAGAATGAGGCTAGGAAGGAACTTTGTTGCGTTTTCATTTTGTTTTTGGGTGCCAGCAGAAGAAGAGGGATGTGTGCTGTTTTACTCTGGTTGATATTCCCACCAGAGGCAGCAGGCGGAACGCTCGTTTCCACATGTTCAGATGGGGAAAGTGACGAGCCTCTTGACATCGCCTGCAGACAGCCTGATTTATGCTTCCTTTTGATTTAAGTTGCATGCAGGCAGGTGTATGTTTGGGTAAAATGGGTTGGTGGCTGGATTTAGTTGTGTACTTAGTGGAGCTCCTCAGCATCTTAAGCAGTTTTTTGTGAACCTGTACTCAGGTATAGAAATAGGAAGCAGTATGAGCATTGCCGGCAAAGCACACATGAGACTTGGGGTGTAAGAATATATCAAATAAATATCACGATGATATTTTTTGTGCTACTGTATCGATTCTCCAAAACACTGCCTTTTTAAATAATAGTTTACATGCAGAGATTAACTCAGTCAATACTTTATTTCATTTGCAAAGAGATGCATCCTCTCAGTGTTTGTTTCCTCTCAAAGTAGTGCTATGATGTTGGATGTTACAGGGACTGTGATAAATGAAAATACAGATCCCACTGTTCTGATTGCATAAAAAGTCCACTTTGTGTTTGGTGTGTTCTTTATACTATGACAGTTTTCCTAAAATTAGATTAAAGAAATAGCAATATATCGCCTTGCTTACCCCTGTATCATGATACGTATCGTATCGCCAGATTCTTGCCAATACACAGCCCTACATAGGACATATATCAGATAGAAACATGATCCTGTGTATAGAACTATAGCAGCACATTCACATGGACACATGCATATAAGCACTCGATCTCCAGCATTAACACCCAGAGCTCATTAACACCAAACATCCGGCCAAATGTTATCTGGGTGCCTGGCACTGTTGTTTTGTTTTTTTTCCCTAAAGCTCAAATCCACAGATTCCCATAAGCCCCCAGTCCACTTCATGCTGTTCACACTCTGCAGCTCTCTGATCCCCTGAACTGACCAATCAGCAGCCCATCAACAATCACACACACTAATCTAACACAGCAGCTCACATGCAAACATGTATCTAAACTACAAGCTTGCATGTAGATATAGACATTTTCTATACGCATGCTCTTGTATGCATGCAAGCACTCTAATGATTCAGCTTTATTTACTAAGTACATACATACAGGAATTTGACCCCGGTTTTATGCATCTCTCTAAACGTACTTACACAGAAATAGAAAAAATAACCGCCAGGGACAAGGACAACAAAGGTGGACAAATATAGACACGGAATAGCCAGAACTGTTATGTACATGAGTGGTGATAAAATAAGTGTATATATAAATATTATATAAATATATATTAAGAGCACCAAAGACCAACAATAAAATGAGAAATAAAATAAAACATCTATATACAAGTCAAGTGTTCTGTAAGTTGTAAACAATACAAATAGTGCAAAGAAATAAATACTGAATGGATATACATGGGCTGGATGATTATGTACAGTATGCACATGTGAAGATGTCTATATACTGTATGTGCAGTGAGTAGGATTTATATTGACAGAGACAGATATGTACATATTAAAGAAAGCATTAAAGACTGTAAATTATAATCTATAATAGCAGCAGTGGATATTTTGGTGTTAAAGGGTTATGAACGGTATATGACTGATTTAAGTGTTCATCAGAGTATCTTATAATATATAGACACACACATACTAGATAGATACTGTACTTGCACCTTTATATTTAAATGGACTTTCGCCCATTGAGGCTCCAGCATAATTATTTCTGCTGCATTGAGTTTGATTAAATGACTCTGCGGTTCCCTCATTGTAAAAACGTACCTTTTATGACTGCAGCCGCTCCGGCTAGAATGGCGAAAACTAACTGAGTGGCAGATAAAGAAAAAGGGCGGCAAGATCGTTTGATGCTTGAAGATTAAAGGACAAAAAGAAAAAGAGGGTGGCGGCACTGTACCTTAAAGAATCTCCTCAGCCAACCAGCTACTAGAGCCATTTGCTCTAATGGCTTGGCTCCTTCAAACCCTCTTGGCACTGTACTCCTTTTAAAGATGGTTGTGTCTAATTATGTCATTGTAGGGCAGCTGTTGAACAATGAGCGTGATCTGCCTTCATCTAACAGTGTGTCAGCTGCACATGGCACAATGGCTCGGTCAATATTCACCGTCTTTCAGAATGAATAATAGCAGCCGCTCTAAAAACCCTCCGTCCACGCTCTGCTGTAACGCTGTCAGCTGATGCTCAAATACTGTGTCTCACTGTCATGTATGCTTTTTCAGATGACTAATTCGCTCTCTTCCCTCCTCCATTTCTCTTCTTGACTCTCTTCTCGCTAGATGAGATCCACTCGGAAAGTGTCAGTGTGGCCGGTGGCCTTTGTGGGCGGCTTGCGGTACGAGTCCCCCAAGGTCAACGCAGCTGGAAAGGTCTACGGCTGGAAGACGGTGTTCGACCCTCATCGGCCCTTCGCCATTGACATGGCTGGCTTTGCCATCAACCTGAGGCTCATCCTCTTCAAGCCACAGGCGTATTTTAAGCTTCGCGGGGTGAAGGGAGGCTACCAGGAGAGTAGTTTGCTTCGGGAACTTGTCACACTCAACGACCTGGAGCCTAAAGCAGCCAATTGCACTAAGGTAATCCCTTTTTTCCATGTTTACTGATGTTAAGCACTTTGACTTGAGCAGTTTGCTAAACTGTTTGTGAGGATGGTAAAAAGAGTTTGAAGGAATCAAACCTTCTGTAGACAGTGGTGGAAGAAGTATTCAGATCCTCTACTTAAATTAAAGTACCAATGACAAGGGCTGTCAGTCGATTCAAATATGTAATCATGATTAATCACACATTTTGTATCCGTTCAAATGTACCTCAAAGGGAGATTTGTCAAGTATCTAATACACTTATCAACATGGGAGTGAGCAAATATGCTGCTTTACGCAAATGTATGTATATATTTATTATTATAAATCAATTAACAACACAAAACAATGACAAATATTGTCCAGAAACCCTCACAGGTACTGCATTTAGCATACAAAACATGCTCAAATCATAACATGGCAAACTGCAGCCCAACAGGCAACAACAGCTGTCAGTGTGTCAGTGTGCTGACTTGACTATGACTTGCCCAAAGCTGCATGCGATTATCATAAAGTGGTCATGTCCGTTAAGGAGAGACTCGTGGGCCGGTACTCACCGGTACGCCGTACCAGCACTTCTTCATTTTACTCCTTAGCGTACCATGACTTTTTCTTATGCACCAGCACGTCTCACAAGCTGCCGGTACTCTTCTCTGCCCTCTCCATATCAGTTTCTCTGGGAGATTCACAATGGCGATTCATAACGGAGCAGCACCAGTGTATTTGCAACGCGCCTTATAAGCCGTATGAACATAAAAATGTGGAGAGCATCTGGATGAGCCAACGCTCTTACGGGGGAGGAGGGTGAGAACGAGAGTGCTGTAATTCATCAATACAATGTTCACGTCCTTTTTGTAAAACAATTACTGAACTGTTCATCATAACTTTTCTTTGTGAACAAATATAATTAATGAAACATTATTTAAACGTTTGACTGGGACACTGCTCCTAAAAACTATAGGCTAAAAATAATACAGGAAAACACTTTAACTATTCACACTATGGGTAAATATACAAACACACCACCTTAACCCTGTAATGTTCCAGTTGGAATATTATTGGAGTATTAAAGGCCTACTAGTTATAGTTGCATAATAATAGCAATAAAACCACAGCTGATAATGACCGACACAGTATAGCATACTTAAAGAAATGATGAATAAATAGGAATAAGTCATAAGAAATTGCACACACGGCAACATGTGAATAAGAGGAATACTGGCACTTATTTTTTCACTTCAAGCTCTGTATGCAAGGCAAGAAATCCATGTATTTCTTGACAAAAAAATCCATGAAAACACGATGATGTTCTGATGGTCAGAAAGTAAATTAATGTAAAGTTGTTGCTGAAAAGTTGGATATCATTGATTTATATTTCTCACACTGACTACAATCACTCTTGCACCACGAACACACACATGGCTTGAGGGTAGCCTCCATGTCCACTCCAACCTCCCTGCTTCCGACCCTTGGTCTGCGTGGGTCACATCACTAAGCCTCTCTCTGGGCAAAGAGGAGTCAGCCAGAGGGCTTTAGCTAGCCAGCATCCACAAGGCAATCACCCCTACACACACACAAAGAGAGAGAGAGGGCAGAGGAAGGGAGGCAGAGATACTTTCAGCCAGCTTTTTCTCCTGCTCTCCCCCTGCCATTCAGAGGGGTAAATGAAAAGAGGGGATTCAGGGAACGGCTGAGAGAGCGGAATTGGGAGTTGGGAAGGAAAGGGGAGGCCGGGCCGTCACACTGATTACAGATGAGCACAGGGACGGACAGAAGGGCGGGAGGGAAGGAGGAAGAAAGAAATGGAGAGCCGTGCACGGGCATCTCTCTTCCTTATAATCTACCACTTCCGATGCAAGCGTGACTATTAACCTCCCCCTACACCTGAGCAAAGTGGGAGTGGGCTCCTGGCACATCTCAAACACACCCTATGAATAATTCATGGCCGTTGCCACGGCAAGATGAAAGGATGGAGGGTTCCAGCACAGAGAAGAGTGGGGAAAATGAGCTTGACATTTTTTTTCTCCTCCCCTGTTCCCCTTGCCATCCTTTTTCCTGGATGTTTGTCCGGTCTCTGGGGCCAAATGAATCCAATCTGGAGGCTCGATGGCACAATAGCATCCCCAGAAGAACGGTGCAGGCAAAAAGCTCATATA
>CAKAOI010033969.1:0-56303 GCA_916701655.1 Sebastiscus albofasciatus
CTGATTGTATAGAAGTCAATGAGAAAATGAGCCTACTTCTCACTTGATTTATTACCTCAGTAAACATTGTAAACATGAGTTTATGGTCTCAATCGCTAGTTTCAAGTCTTCTTCAATACAGCATGATGTTCATTTAGCAAATTATGGTACCATTTAGAGTGAAACAGACCATAAAACAGGGTCCACCCTCTCGTGTCGAGGCTTCAAAACTGTAATCCACAAACCAATGGGTTACGTCACGTCAACTACGTCCAGTTCTTATATACAGACTATGGTGCTAATATCTAAGCCTATGGTGTCAACAGGTTGGATCTTTATCCAATCATAATCCACCCTTGTTGATTAAAAACAACATATTGACTAGTATGTTGGTTGGTTGGTTGGTAGGCTGGTTGGTAGGTAGGCTGGTTGGTTGGTAGGGTGGTTGGTTGGTTGGTTGGTTGGTTGGTTGGTAGGTTAGTAGGTTAGTTGGTTGGTTGGTTTGTTGGTTGGTCGGTTGGTTGGTTGGTTAGTTAGTCGGCAACCCCTCGTCCCTAGCGCACATGAAGCGTTTCTCAGAAGAGCGTCGCGTTAAAAAAACAGTACCATTTAGATCTATAAGTAACCTGATGAGAAGAGGGAATACATTTCTTACCATATTTTAGTTGTACAAAAACGGTATGCTAGGCTGAGATTGAAAGGAAGTTGATGTAAAAAAGTTCACTAGCCTATTTTTCTGTAATCTTGTTGAATCTTTCAGCTGCACTGCTGTGTTCAAACAAAACAAAATCTCCCAAGCAGTTTCTAAAGTATTGGTTGACCAATCACAATCTGCAGCACTGCTGGTAACCATCGAAGTACCTGGAACTTGCAATTTAATATCACCTCCTTAGCAGCGTAGATGTCCAGTTCCAGGAACTTGTCCCCGAAGAACGTGGCGCGCAGTGGGAAAAGAAGCAGAACCTTTTTGGCTACACATTACGTTACATTTCATTACTTCTCTGTAGTTTGAAAAGGATTTTATGTGTACCCTGTGGTTCAGAGTTGACCTTTCGATCCGCATACTCTCCAGGGGCGATTCCAGGATATTTTAAATGAGGAGCCACAGGAGGGGACCAGTCATACTTTCTTTTCTTTTATCTGGAATAAGTATACATGAACTTTTATGTAATATCATCATCAACCTCCCGCAGATACTTCCAATTCGCCATCAAAACCCCTGTCACTCCCCTCTTTATCAACAGCCTAGAGGCCCTCTCACAGCAGTGCAACGGGCCAAAAGGTCAGATTCCATGTGATTATAATGAGCGCCACTAAAAATCATAACGAGCTCCCTCGCCGGGTAATTGGAAGCGACATTCATTTTTAAATAAAATTTGCGCTTTTACGACTTCTTTGCAAGGTGCGCCGTTTGATGTCTTAGATTAAACACGGCGGAATGAAGGAGCGGTGATGAAACAGATACGCAGGGGTGCAGCAACTTTGGTGTGCAAAATAGACTGTCAGTGTAGCTAATGAGCTGGGACTGATGCTGTTAACCTGCTTTTCTTATTTTGAACCGGCACGCAATGAGGTGTGCTTGGTAGAGGAAGGGAAGGGGCGAGCGTGTAAATAACCAAAATGCCTGAGGTTGAAAACAGTCGTGGATCTCCGCAGAAAATGCCTCTGCGTTCCTCTTTAAACTGACTCATTCACCTGGTATTTTTCATGTCCTTAAAGTCTGTTGAATAGAGAGATCTGATACTCTGGTAGCTTTGTGGCTTAAAGGAATACTTGCTCACCCTGCGTTACCTTGAGTTCTTGAAGAAAAACTTTTTTCTCGCATGCCTCCGCGGTGAAATAAGAATCGGAGCCCATTTACTTCAATTCATCAAGACTTTTCTCCGTTCTTTTGCTGCTTCTTTCGCCGTGGATGCATGCAAGAAAAAGTTTTCATCAAGAATTCAAAGTCACACAGGGTGAGTAATTGATATACAAATGGTCATTTTGTGGGTGAAATATTCCTTTAAATCCTCTTTCCAACACTCGTTTCAACTATCTTTCAGTCTAGCACATTTAAAACCAATTCCTCTCGAGTGAACGATGGTTTCTTGCCAGATAGCACAATCCTACATCAGTGTCTTAATATTATTGCACACGGACTTGACTGGTTGCAAATGAAAAGAACTATGTTGCTTCTTCCTCTTGAAGGATGGGAACCTTTCCCTTGATATCTGTTTTCTGCTGTGCATTTGTAAGCTAGAGGCTGTTTTCTGCAAATGTAGACAAAGGAAAAACAGATGTGCAGAACAAGTTTAGAACATGAATATTTTAAGTAGAGAACAAGACTATGCACAGCTTTTACACTTTTTTTCTAGGAACATAACAATTAAAGACAAACTCAGAAACATTTTATTTGCTAAATGCAATAAAGTCTGTGATCAGATGTCAGTCAGGTGTAAATCTGTACATGTGTTGAGATGGTCACCCAACTCCGCCTCTTCCTGCTATCTCAAGTTGCCCGTCTAAAAGCTATGATCTCTGCAAAGATAAAATAAGCAGATATTATCGAGCGGTATCGCTGCGGGAGACTCTCGAGGCCCCCCACAACGTGCAGGACAAAGGGGTCACGTGACTGCTGAGCTAGCACTAGTGCTAGCAAGCTTCTCCACTAGCACTGATTACCCTTTTCAGCCAGTTAGACTGTTGTCAGATCTTTGAATAAGTATCATCAGTGGTTATAAGCCTCATAGATGTGGCTCAGTAGGGGCCTGCTACACCTACCAGTAGGTTTTATTATCGATTCACTTGGCAGCGACCTCTAGCGACCGTTGTAATTATGATAGGAGCAAAAGTAGAAAAGCGGAAGTGGAAAGCGTGAAAGCGTAGTAGGCCCCTACTGACCCACATCTATGGTGCTTATAGCGACTGATAACTCACATTTAATGAGCTGATAACAGTTGAATCGGGTGCCTTTTATACCTTCACCCTCACCTTGCATTGTAGAGTTTCCTTGAAAGTATTCCACATTGCTTCCTTTGACCTCGGACACATCATGCTTGTTGACAAGTATGCCAGCTAGTCTAATTTGTATCTCGGGATCCAATTATAATGTGGACAGAAACTAGATTACAAGAACACTTATGAATACAAATGCAAAAGCCCAGATCAGATTTCATTATCCAGATACATTACGTTAATACCCAGTAAAAATCGTATTCATCATCACTTTTAATGCTACGTTCTCTTCTATTCTTCTGTTTAAACTAGTCTTTTACAGCAAGAAAGTGATGTTTAAACTACCTTACCATGCCGTGTTAGCAATTATCAAGTTAGCAAGTAAGAAAAGTCTTCATTTAGAAACACTACCATAAGTCTCTCCAATATGGACATCAGAAGCTCGAGGGCAAACTTTTGTTTTCAATATTGGACCCATTGTTTTTTTTGCATCCTGGCCCGGCACTTCTTGGATGTCATTACCTATAATATATGCAATCCTGTCACCATGATGAATGCCGTTGAAGCTGAAACATATTGATCCTTTATACTTCAGTCTATTGTTCTCAAGGAGCAGCTAAATGACTTTAGTTTTGCTGAGTAAAAAAAAAAAGAGAAATGTGGCGTTTGTTTTGGCGGGGGGGGTGGGGGGTGGGGGGGGACACACACAGACAGCCTTTGGCACAAGAACACAGCAATATGTAACTTTAAATATGTGTTCAGTATTAAATCCTTCACAGTGTAAAGTCATTTAACACTGAAATATTAACAGGGCCTCTATGTCCTTGTTAATCCTAATAAATAGTTTACCTCTTTAGGGCAATATGACACTTCTATTCTGCAAAGGTACATCTCCTGCCAGCACCATTTGGTGGCCATTACAAATTTCCTCTCCGATCCCCAAGTTGACTCATTAGCATATGAAGGAGGTTGGAATATAATTGCTCCTTTTAATTGATGGAAGATAATTAATCTGGCCAAGGTGCTGGTGGAAAAGAAACGATGATGCACTGAGTGGATTCAGAGAGTAATCCTTTTTTTCTTTCTTGTGAATTTAATACATTGTGTAACCAGCAGGTGCTTGATGAGGTTTAGTAATTTATTGCATTTTTTAAAAAAAAAAAAAATCATTAGCTTTGATATTTTGTCACTTTATTAGAGACTTATAAATAAAGATGAAGGATGCCATTATGCTGTCATTTTGAATTCATCGTGTCCTGCTGTGGCCGATGGCGCATTTCAACTCTTGAAGAGTGAGTTATTCGTTACAGCACGGTTGATTAACTTGTTGAACTTAAAAGTTTTTGTGTTGTTTCATTGGTGTTGTAGCCGTTATATTTATGTGTGGAAGTTGCTTGCAAGAAAGACACATATATACTATCTCAGTTTTGATTCATTTTAATTTCACAAACGCTTATTTGTCATACCTTTGGCATGGCATTATGATCTTTACAACCTCACGATGTTCTGAAGCAGTGGTACTGGCCAATGGAGTATTTTTTTTAAACCACAGGCACTTTCACCAGAACAATTTTTATGTCTCATGATGATACATACAATAGCATTCTTGGCTTATTGGTTGGTCAATTGGTCACTGAGTGAGTAACTGAGTGATGAAGTTACATGATTGGTTGGCCGAGTGTTGGAGTTTCCTTATTGGCTGTTTCTCTTTCAAAATGAAAAAGGCGGGAACAGTCCTTTATGCAAATGAGCCCGTCCAACGCGACGCGTCCGGCTCACCAAACTTGGACCAAGCTGTCAAACTATAGGCGATCTAGTTCTAAAATGAAACGAGATTCAGCATAGCCTATTTCTCGCTTGCAATGTTTTCAGAAGTAGATTTTTGGTGGATTGTTTAGACGGAATAACAGAAAGGTTGCAAGCAGGCCGCCATGTTGTTTCCTGTTTGAAACGGCGAGCAGGAAACCAGGGACCAATCAGGTGCATTCCATGATAGAGGACTTGTTGGACATGTAGCTCTTGGAAAAGAGTTGGCAACACTGGGCTCGGTTTTTCGGCTGGATAATTTTTTAAATCTAGCGTACTCTTGCTAGTTTCTCAACATTACCGACCCTAGCTTTAATGACATTTTCACTTATTTATTCCATTGGTGGCAGGTGGGTTTGGGAGGGAACAACATGGTAGGTGAACAGGGGAAGGTTTGGATGGGAAAAGCTACACGGAAGTTCGTTCTTGATCTTGGTAACAGTATGTATTACAAAATGATCTCTATTCACTAGCTGTTGTAGAGTCTTTGTCAGTCACATGTAGACAAACTTTTTCACATAACACAATGCTGCTGATTGACCTTATTAAAAAAGCTTGTATAATAGAATCAAGTGGCAGATAAATAGTGAACCTTGATGGAGAGAAGTCGCCAGCGTGACGCATCAAGTTTACCGTCGCCATGCAGATTCCCTGCGAGGAGGAAGCTAGGCGTGTTATGAAATGCACTTCAAGTTGAGTGAAGAGCTCTTAAAGCGTGATGGATGGCTTTTCGTTCAATTGGAATGATTAATTTTTTCATGTGCCTTGCTGCTTATTTTCCTAAATGAATTACTACATGATGGAGAATGTGAGGAGGACATCCCATGCACATGCAACACATGTAAACAACAAAAAAAACGCTAAATCAGCAAAGAAATCCTGCAGGAGAATGCAAAACGAAAGAGCAAATCTAAAATGGCAATGTATTTTTGTTATCATAGTGTTACGATTTATGATCTTTTTATCACCTTCTTTTTTTTTTCTGCCTCAGCCCTTTTGTCTCGCCATTTGTCACGTCCCACCTCCGCCACACTCTCATAGCCCAGTCAAGACCAAATATCAATCAGAGGTGAAAGGCAGAACCTGAGGCTTTCTTTTACAGCCAATAATGGAAAGTCTCAAGCTGGGCTTTGACAGTGGCATTTCCCTCTTCCTCTCCTTCTTCTTCTACTGCCGCCAACTAAATTGTGTAGTCAGCTATGGGAGCAGGCTTTGTTGCGAAAGGAGAGGATTTCAGCAGTGGACTCTAACCTTGTAGAGACAGTCTTTGGCACAACTAAGTATAGTGTAAGAAAACAGTTAAAGCCTTGTAATGTGATTTGCTGAGACCTGCATTGGACCACTCTGCACTTTAGTGGCAGCGAGAGTTATCTTTGAAACAGCGTGTTGGAATTCATTACCTAAACGTCACATGACCAACATTTTATTTTCTTAATGGCTGCAGAGGACGGAGGTTATGAACAAATTATTTTCACGGAAACCATACCACATGTCAGGATTTAATTTGGGCTTATGACTTAATTGGGTCTCATTTATGGCGGAGAACGATGCTGTTGCTGCTCTTATTTGTGATTTAGGTTGATGGGGCATATTTTATATATCATTTTTTTTCTTGTGCAGCTTTAATTTGCAGAAGGCTCATCAGCCGGGGAAATCTTCAACAAAAAATACGCTTCACTTACCACCAACTCTCTGAAGACGCTAATAATCTCACTGTAACTGCGTGTGGTTATTAATGCCAATCTTTGTGAATTGGGCTGTTTTTTGCAGTGAGGCTCATCTGCATAGAAAGGGTCCAATTGTGCACCAAATGTCTGCGTAACACCTCATTTGAATATGTGCAAAAAGCACATGAGACACTATTTGCTTGGCAGCGCAGCTAAGGCCTTTAAACGAATATGCAAAATGCTTGCTTGCAAATATTATATGTCTTGGGCTTTTATTGTGAAAGGCAAGAACAGAAGGAGCGGATCTGATTTACGCCACCTTTGTCAAAGTTGAAAGGATTAATAAAGTTTGTCGTCCTGGTTTCGGACGAAGTAGCCTCCGTATTGTTTCATAAATATAGATGCAACTCAATTCGTTCCGCACAACGTGATTGGTTGATGCCTTTCTTCGCAGTGCGAAAGCTCAGAAAATCGCCCTTGATCCGAAAAAAAGTGATGTTTTTTTGCCACGTAATATTCACGTTCTGTGTGAAAGTATTCATGATTAAAAACAACAGTTAGAAACATATATATTGACACCAAAAAACGCCCCTGTTGTTTAAGGGTGCAATTACGCGGTTTCTTTTTTCGCGACTGCAAAAAACGTGCAATCTTGTGAATTCACCCCTCATTCTTATGGCAATATCATTTCATATCACAATATATAGACATTTCTTTGGTTGTTGTTGATCACATAATCTTTGTCCGTAAAATGTCAGAAAGTCATGACAAGTTAAAGTCTTAAATATGATATGATATTGAAGTGTATTTAGACTATATAACCTACTTGCAAGACCGGGTAGAAATGCACTGACCAACCAGGTTGCTTTAAATTAAAAAATGCCTCCACTCTGTGCTTCCACTCTCCTCTATACATTTTCCACATGTGCTGTAGTCCTGCACTGTCCAGCTGTTTGCTATAACTCCCATGTTTTCAGCGATGCCCTCCATCCCCCTGTGGCTCTGGCAGGCTGTTTGTTATGCGTCTCCCCTGCCATCACTACCCAAACCGGCGAGTCAACTCAACCCCCGCGCTCTGATCAATCCAGCAGCAGCGTGTGTACACTGTAGTGCACACTCAGCATCCCGGTGGGCTTCCACCTGCTGGCGCCATCAAAGGAATGGCACACAGGAGATGTGATTGCAGAGCTTACAGCAGGGGAGGAAGTGGGCGAAACGGGAGCGAGAGGGAAGCATGCGCAGAGTGTTCTCAGCCTGGAGTGGTTACTTGGTTACTGTATATCAGTGCAGGCTGTAATTTCACTGAAATGTGTGTGTAGCTGTCAAACATGTGTTTTGACTCGCATAAAAAGGAGGTTTTGACGTTATGATTAGAGCTTAGAGAAAAGCTATCTCCCTCCATCTGTATCCCTTTATTTTCTAAGGTCATCCGTCTGTTTGTGTGGTATTGTTTGCTCCCCATGAAACAGTGACAGGTAATTGGCAACGTTTGTCTGGACGCCTGTTTTTTTTGGCTCGGCCAGGCAGATCCGAGGCCCTGAACAAACTGCCGAGGAAGAGCTCCAGGAATTAGTTTGACTTGGCCGGCTCTCCACAAGGTGAGATGACTTTGATCAGTGTCCCCCCTGTTTGATGAGGTGGCACTTTCTGGGCACAAATGCTGTTTTAAGCAAACAAAGGACTATCTCCCATGGCAGTTTTGTCACAAGATTTAGGACACGGTGCTAGCAAGGGTGGACTGGAGGATTTAATGCAATTTTAGTGCTAAGTATCTGGACTCTTAGAGTTGTATCGATGCACAAATCATGAACAGGAATGGGGAAACAAAGTATGGTCATTGCAAAGACTGTCCCCTGCGGCACATGTTGGTGTTGCATGTGTTTTTATACCTTGCACAGTGTGCATGGCAATGAATGGGAGTCGAGGTACTATGACATTGGAGTCCCATGTAAATGGATAGTAAGTTAGCACAATATGAGGTGTTGGTATTTTTCTTTTTCTTTATTACAGTAATGATTGAGTAATTGACTCTAGGGATGCCCCTTCTTAATCGATTAGTGGACTAATTGGTTGTTTTGGTCTTAGTCAACTAAGATTTCTTTAGTCGATTAGTGGACTAATTGGTCATTTTGGTCTTAGTTGGCTATAATTTCTTTAGTCGATTAGTCAATTAATTGGTCGTTTGGTCGTAGTCGACTAAGATTTCTTTTGTAGATTAGTTGTTTTTATGCTTTCATGCTAAATTACTTATTTTTAAGAAACTTATGAACACATCTCCGGTAAACACCTGATTTAAAGTGGTGCTTTTGTGTGATTCTTTGTGGAGAAACTCAGTTTTACAGATCTGTCGATTAAACCAACTAAGCAATTAGTTGACAAAATCGTTTGTGTGTTAGTCGACAAAGAATTCCTTTGGTAGACGACAGCCCTGATTAACTGACAATAGACATCCGTGGAATCCTTTTTTCTTTTCTTTTTTTTGTTTCCCTCACAGTTTTGGCAATAGTGGCATCATTGTTGCATGTACTGTAGAAGCAGCCCGAGCTCGAGTCCATGACACATTACGCCTCCCAGTATCCCTAGAAATAGTGTTCACAGAGGGTGATTCTGCAGTGCATGATTTACATCCAATGGCAGTGTTCACTTACAATGCAGACAGCAGTTTGCCCTTTATGTAATGAAGCAGAAAGTAAAGTGCAGCATATACTGAGCGTGTCATGCCATACAGAAAGGAGTAGTAGTCAGGGTACAGTAGCTTGGGAATGAATTGGATTTTAAAATGGAGTAAGTAGAACAGTAGCATATTTTTATGAGCAGTGACGCGCATCAAGGCCCCACCAGTGTGTGGCATTACATACAGTAGAAAACAATGGGTGCAGGTCTTTTGAGATATATGCTACCTCTTTTGGTTGTCTTTAAAGGTGTGGAGGTTGGGGGGCATTCAACGTTCATGGTCGGAGGCCTTGTGTTTTTGGGTTGTCCATCTGTACGTCCACACCATTGGACTCGAGGATGAATTGATTGGGTTTTGGTGGTCAAAGGTCACTGTGACTTCACGTCCGCCCCTTTCTCGTGATATCAGGAAAAATTGGCACCAACATCCACTTGAACGGATTGGATTGGTGGAGAATTTGGTGGTTAAAGGTCACTGTGACCTCACAAAACATGTTTTTGGCCATAATTCAAGAATTCATATCGTCATTAAGACAATTTCACACAAACATTTAACAGGATACAATGATGAAGTGATGACATTATGGACAGACATGGATGTAAACTGCAACTTGGCTTATTGGCGGAGGCATACAACCGTGAGGCGGTAATTCTAGTTTTTTGATGATCTTTCTCTAACCTTCAGCAAGTGTTTTAGTTTCCGAACCATACCTTAACCATTCTGTAGTTCCCATGCCCTGAAATAAAACTTGGCATTGAACACTCAACAACATTGGCATCAAGCTTCGCCTGGTATTTAGCAGAATCATTCAATGTCAGTGTTCTGTCTGTTGTCTCTGTGGGTTGCCTTGTGATAGAACGTCTACTTTGGCCACCAACCAAACTACTTTGGCTCCTATTATTTGGTGCAGTCAGTCTAGTTTCTCTACTTCATTCACTGAGTGTGATTATCGGAGCTATTCAAAAGGTATAGCACAAATAATGTGACTGGCTGAGAAAACGATTCATCACCGCACCCAACCTTTTTCTATTTATACTCCACATGTGCCAACTCTTTTGGACACACAATGGCAACAAAAATGGCAGGTGCACTCATTGTTTGTGTCATCTCAAAACATCTAGCTTGTGCCGGTCTTGATTAAATCAGCGCGTGTGTACAGAAATCTGAAGTTTTTGAGGGGAATATTTACTGAAACCTCTTTGCCTAAGAGACGAGGTCTTCGCGGAGCAGGTGAAGCCAAGCAACAGATGTGATGCCGCTTTGAACAGATGGTGCAAAAATGAAAAAAAAAAAAAAAAGGTCAGGTGGTCTGGTGCCTGTGTTGCACATTGATTGGGTTTTTTTTTTTTTTTTTTTAAGAAGGAAGACAGAATCCCTGACAATAATCCCCCTGCATGAAAGCGGGATCAAGAGCTTAGAGGCCCTAATTACTAACAGTGGGCAGCTATTTGACATAGTCCTTGTGTTTTGACAGGTATATTGATGCTTGTGATAAATATTGCTTTCTTAGACAACTAAAACTGAACTACAGAAAAGAAAAATCTCTTCTAAGCTTATCTATTTATTCTGTTTTACCCACAAAGAGTGTTTTTCCATCTGATTTAGGATCCCTAAAACCGACTTTCACCTTTGCAGCTGGGCCGCTGTCATACATCCCGTCAAATATCTATCAATTAGCAAACTGTGCTTACAAATGCTCCTCTGACACGCCGTACATCTGGGATTGCTAATTAAGATGACGTGTTACATAATTAATGCCGTCGCTCCGCTAATTAGCGCTCACTTAGTGCCTTCGCTTCGGAGATGTGAAAATCAGTGCTAAACTAGTGTTAATGGGATTCCACACTGTGGTGGTGTGGAGCAAGTGATCAGAGTAGGAGATGTGGAGAACCAAAAGTCCTTATCCATTTGTGCCCTAAAAATGAAATTTTTAATTTCCCTTTGGTGGAAGTGTTCTCTGGGCTCGCCTGAACACAAATGTGAAGAAATTTTCAAAATGGGTCGAATCATTTTGCTGAAAAGTGAGAAAATCTTTCATATGGAAAACATTTAATAAACACAATTTTAGCGGTTTTTGACTATTAATAAAAGTGTGATTTTTCATGTGATCTCAAGATTTCAAATTTGTACTGTTAGATACTTGCCCAAAGAATGGCTGTACCAAATTTCAAGACTTCTGACCAATCAGAACAAATGTTGTGGCATTTTTCCTTATCATACTTAATATAATCTTTGGGCACAAATGAGTTACGATTTTTAGAAAACCTGAAATTTTAAACACGCATCTGTATTATTTTTTGTATTTTTTTTCATTAATGCAACGATTTTTAGCTTGTAGTGGACTCAGTTTTACTAGAAAACACAAGGAATCCATTGGTACCAACCATGTCATACGAGTGTGTCGCAAAGGAGGTTAAATAACGCTCCAAACTTACACTAAATTTTGCCAAGAAACAACTGGCATGGCCATTTTCAAAGGGGTCCCTTGACCTCTGAACTCCAGATATGTGAATGTAAATGGGTTCTATGGGTACCCATGAGTCTCCCCTTTACAGACATGCCCACTTTATGATAATCACATGCAGTTTGGAGCAAGTCATAGTCAAGTCAGCACACTGACACACTGACAGCTGTTGTTGCCTGTTGGGCTGCATTTTTCCATGTTATGATTTGAGCATATTTTGTATGCTAAATGCAGTACCTGTGAGGGTTTCTGGACAATATCTGTCATTGTTTTGTGTTGTTAATTGATTTCCAATTATAAATATATACATACATTTGCATAAAGCAGCATTTTTCCCCACTCCCATGTTGATAAGAGTATCAAATACTTGCAAAATCTACCGTTAAGGTACATTTTTAATTGATAGACAGCCCTATTTTTTTTTTTACTTAAATGCTGTGTTTAAGTGTCTGTGCTTCTATTGTTAGGCTGGTTCAGAGTGACTTTAGATTTATGGCTCCTCTCAAGGCCACGAGTACACGCGTCTATCGCCTCTTCCCCTACCACTCCTCCTATCTCTGACAGTTTGTAGAAATGCCCCATCAAGGACACTTCAACCACGCGTCAATCCACCGATTCCACCAGAGAGATAAGACGGCGGGGAAGGGGGGGACGGCGGATGGGACTCCTGCATAATTTATAGTGAGCAAAAATCAATTTTGCAGCATAAATTACTCTGATGTTAATTAGTTGCAGATTGGTCTTTTACAAAAGGTGCATTCTAAATCACTTCGGGGAGAGAGCCGCTGCACCGAGACGAGGCCGCATTGTTCGGCTGCTGGTAATCTCACACGATGTTATGATGGAAAATTAGGCTTGTTTCCTTATTTGGAACGTGACCAAAACTGTTTTCAAGAGACGTTAAAGTCCCTCTACTGGTAAAGCTGGGAACATATGGAGGAGAACGGAAGCTTGTGTTAACGAAGTCAAGTAAATCCTCTTGCTCCCTTCTTCCTCCCCGTCACATGCTGACACACAAACCACCCTCGGTCAGGGAGATTGCTTACCAGCGCTTAGTTCAGTGGCGATGCCCAGTTGGGGCCTTGATGTAATGGAAATTGATTGCTCTGCTCCCAGGCTACACTGTCATGACAAGTTATTTTAATGGCACTAAAGCAGGCTTATGTTGAAGTTTAAAGCGTTGGTTGGGGCGGAGGCAGCGCTGTGACTCGGGGCGTATTTACAGCATTGCGAGGCTTTTTATTATTATTTATTTACGAAGAGAAAAAAAAAGCCGAGGAGTTTACAATGAGATATTGAAAATGATGGGGGTGTCTGGGTGATGGGGGGTGACAGTTCAGAGCCGTTTTCCCGCCAGCTCGTAGGATGTAGTGGTCGAAGTGAGCCACAAAAGTTATAATTAAAGAATGATTTGTGCCACTCTGTGTGCATTTAGGTGTCAGTTTCTACGCTGGTACAGTATAGCAGCCATATGTGCCCATTTATCTCAGCAGTAACCTGCCAAGCAGGGAGGAAGGGAATTTTCAGCCACCCGAGATGAAATCTGTTGTTTATTGGCCTCACGCAGGTAACGGCTGCAACATAAGAGCCGTGACAGACCTGGTTCTTTTTGTGCCTCCGGGTATTATTTCCTTCCCCCATCTAGACTTAGAACAAACTAACACATATAAAGACAGAGAGCCTTTCTCAAATCGGACCCTCCCCTACTCCCACTCCGTCAACTCTATTTGTAGTCACACTCACAGCTGAATGAAGCAGCCGTCTTTAAGGTGGAAAACACAGCGGCGAGCTTTGGGATGATCTCGGTTTCGTATCAAGCGAAGGGGGATGTGCAAAAGTTCACATTGTTAAGAATAAAAAGGATATGTAACAAAAGTTCAATATTAGCTTTATTTTGGAGGAAATGTGGGACGACTAGAGATCATTCACATTATCTACTGGGGCTGTCCAGCACTGCAGGGATTTTGGCGAGATATAAAAAAGGAGATGAAGATTGCTATCCCAATGGATTCTATATTGTTTTTACTTTGGAGAACCTCCACAAAAATGTAAAGACCAAAGATATATATTACGCCTACTTCTACTGGTTGCTAGAAAGTTGATAACTGTAAATTGGAGGAAAGCCCAGTGGACTCAGAGACTGAAACAAGTCCACATAATGGAATATAAGACAGAAAAAATTGCAAATGAAGATGGACATTTTTCTACAAAGACAGAGTCCAGTTACTGGACTGTATAAATGTTAGGATGTAGACAGATGTACTCCGAAAAAAGAACAAAAAAAGCTCTCTGTGAAGGAATGTTCAACACTGTTATATGCCGTATGAAAATGACTTTAAATTAAACTTGAATAAAGCTTAAAAAAAAGAATATGCAATATACAGAGAAAGTAAAAATGGAAAATAAATCAATAAATTAAATTAAATAATTAAATAAATAAATAAATTAAATTAAAAATTAAATAATAATTGTCCCATGCTTCAGTGGTGGCATTTCCTTTATTTTTGTAAAAATCTTCTTGTTTTTAACTATAATGTTTATGAGCTGCTTGGTTTTTGCCACAATCCCTATAAATATACAACATTTTACAATCAAAAGAACACATATACCAATTTCTAGACTACATTTGATCCTAAATGTGACCTTGTTAACGTCTGTATGACTATTAAATGTCTATCTTAAGCCCTGTGTACACATATACAGATATTTAAAAAAAAAACCTATAATATATACTATATTTTTTTACATTTTGGCCTCTCTTCCACACGCAAGCGCTCCTCATTTTTCCCATCATTGCTTTGTGTAACGAGCATGCGCCAGAAACAATAACAAAGATGGCGGCTCTTTTTACGTTTCGTTAGCGCTGCTTGGACTCATTACTACTTAACATTTGAAAAACAGTCACAGGAGGACAAAGCAGGGAACACATTAAACACGTCCAGGCATGGAGGGTTATATAACCAACTTCCTCTCCCCGCTAATTGGTTTAAATGGCACTTAATATGGGGCGTTTTGAGAAAGACTTTAGCCTTCTGCTACTTCTTCAGTGATGTGTGCTCCACCGGTGGGGTCATTTCCTGTCAACAAGTTGCATTCAGGTAGCGTAGGTCGTCTGTGACTTTGTATTATTGGAGCAGACTCAGCTATTCTTTGCCATGGGCAAACTTCTGCAGACTGTGTTTACTCTCAGTCTCAGCCATCCTGTTTCCTCACAGTTTTCTTCCTCCTTCCCACTCTGCTTAGCCGCTATATGATAAACAAAAATGATTTATATCACAAGCAGAAGACATACAGGACTCAGTGATGAGTGTTTAAGAGCCCCCCATTACATGATCAGCTCCTAATTTATTTTAAAGTTTAATGGCATTTTCAGATTGCGATAATAAATTATCACGCGTGAGCACTTCGGGTAATGTGTTTCGCTCACGTTTTGTCCGCGGGACAATTAAAGCTCACTGCGTGACCAAATCAAAAAAGGTCCCCGCACTTCCTGACAGCTAAATCAGCCAATTAAAATCCTCGCGCCGGGGCTGAAACAGCCGTCACCGCCCACCGTGAGTGATCATTACCACATGTGTGGGCTCAGACGGGAGGTATTGATTGTGACAGTGAAAACTGATCTCACGCTTCTTCGCCCGAGGGAGGTATCAAGTTAGGTTTTTGGAGCAAAGTCCCACACCGGTGTCACCGCGCAGCAGTAAAGCCTCATCACACGGGTCAGCAGAGCCAAGACCTCGCTCACAGACTGCTTGATCATCTGAACAAGTCCCGGAAATTAACTTTGATGCGGAGCGTTCCGTGGGCGAGCGGCCGCAGGTCCGCGAGGGAGGGGGAAGAGAGGTGGCTGGTCAGCTGCGTCTGTGGGCGAAATGTGTTTCAGAGATATGATGAGAGAGGAGGAGGAGTGTGTGTGAGAGAGAGAGAGATAGAGAGAGAGAGAAGCCACCCCCACAATGAGGAGTCACTACTTCAAACATGCTTAATTCATATTCGACTCACACGGAGTTTGTGGGCTTATAGAGCGAGATTTAATACATCTCAGCACTCTCTGAGACAGATCTGGAGCACGCCTAAATCATATTATAACTATCTCTTACAGTATGCACAGGGGCAGACCTATCATTAGCACTACCACCCTCTGTGGCATCACAAAGCGCTTTTTCGCTTTGTGTTTCTTCCTCTTGTGTTGTCTCGTACCTAGAAGAATTTGTCACCGTCTTACCAAAAACTAGCTTTTTCTAATCTGCTATTCACGTGGTTAAAGCTGCACTAGGCGATTTTTTTTTTTTTTTTATTAATTTATCTTGTTAATGTCCGCAACGTCTAGCTCCGTGATTTCATTCACATTTTATGCAGAATTTTTTAAATATTGCGTTAAAAAAGCTGCATGGAAACGGAAAAAATTTGATAAAACTTCCTTAAAGCTGCAGTAGATAGAAATGGAGCAAATATGATTAAAAAATATTATTATAAAATGGTCACTATATCCTGACAGAAGTGCAAGAGACAGGTAATCTGAAAAAAATCATGTGTCCTCTGATTTCACCTCCGAAAACAACCAATCAGAGCCGAGCTGGAGCCTTGCCGTCCGTGAGCAGCTGTCAATCACTCAAAAATCCCGATCAAACGGTCAAACTAAGCAGCGCTGATCAAATATGAATCAGTATTCTGTTACTGTAATGCCTGTTTCTCGCCTCAAATGTGTTCAGAAACATCTTGTAGTGTACTGTCTAGCTGTAAAATGAGAATGACCCGTATATCTGTAAAGGGGAGACTCATGGGTATACCCATAGAACCCATTTTCATTCACATATCTCGAGGTCAGAGGTCAAGGGACCTCTTTGAAAATGGCCATGACAGCTTTTCCACACCAAAATTGAGCTTAGGTTTGGAGCGTTATTGAACCTCCTTCCCAACAAGCTAGTATGACATGGTTGGTACCAATGGACTCTTTAGGTTTTCTAGTAAAACTGAGTGCGCTACAACCTAAAAATCGCTAAGTTGCATTAATGCATTAACTTCAACAGCTCTACAAAAGGTCTTTAGGTGTTCTAGTTTCATATGATGCCAGTATCTTCACTCTAGCTTTAAAACTGAGCCCGCTACAACCTCCAAAAGATAGAATTGTGTTAATGCATTAAAGAAATTAATGGCGTTAACGCTTTATTATCGCGTTAACTTTCACAGCACTAATTCTTTAATTGCAATCAACACCGTGAATGTTTTTTTTACAAGACGAAACGTTCTCATAACAACAGAAGAAGTCATCTAACAGGGGGAAAAAAAAGTCTACAATAAAAATAGCTGAATATAATTATAGACGATATCATAATAATAAAAAAGAAAATGTGCCATAAAAATAAAACATTGTGAGAAATTCTCTTTAGATGTTCAGTATGGCAAAGAAACAAAGCTCATAATAAGAAAGAGATGCCACAATAAAAAGGAAATATGTTATTATTATGAGTAAAACAACTTCTTTAGTCCCCCAACATGAATGCGGTAGTGCTCTGTACTAATTGGCCTGCAGGGGTTGCTGGGTAATTCAACAGGAAACCATGTTGCTTGTACAGTCCATATGCATTTCCCCTTGGAGGCCGTGTATGGGCAGGGAAATACAGAAAAATAAATCTATTTATATGCTCACGGTCCAGCTGTTGCATTTGTGCAAATGCTCCAGAAACGTCTGGTTTTATTTATATTTCAGCTCCATTAATTCCTTTGCCGATAGCATCTCAGTGGACTGATGTCGTATACATGCAAAGCTTTAGTTAACATTCATCCGCCGTCCACCTACGTTACATTTGCAGAGTCAACCTGCAGTCTGCCTCTGATCACTCTGACACACTCCACTCTGATACGCTCCTCGTGATTAAAGTCTTCTCCTGCGCACGCTGACAGTACATCACCTCCTCTGTTCCTTTTTTCCTTTTTTAAATACTCCCTGCTAAGACTTTCTAATTCAGACATAAAACGTGACCTTTACTTTGACCTTTATGAGTTGAAACCGCTCATTTTATATTTTAGTGTCTGATTTTGTTAAGTCTGTAAGACCCATGGAGCCATCAAAGAATCCTTTAAAGAAAAAACTCACTTCAATATAAGCATAAAATGCTGCGTCAGATTATCATGACCCGAGCGGCATTTCACTAAGAGAAATATTATTTTACAACTAGGGCTGTCAATCGATTAAATTATTATTTAAATTATTTAAATTTGTATTATTATATTAATATTAATTAATTCATTAATTAATTTATTATTATTATTATTATTATTATGTTAATTGTATTGTTATGTATTAATATGTATATTTTATTGTCCATATTTAATCAACATTAATCACATTTTTCCTTCCAAAATGTACCTCAATTATCAAATAAACATGCAGGTTGATTTGAAAATAAATAACTCTATACAGAAATAGAAAAAAAAATAATAAATAAAATGTTTTTGACAAATTACATATTTTTGTATACATTTATTTTCCCATTTAATTATTCCCCAATTTATTCATTTCTGTTTACATGTATTTAAATTTGTATTTATTTCCCTATTTATTATTTTATTTATTTATTTTAAGGCCATCAATTGATTCAAATATTTAATCACGATTAATCGCAAATTAATCACACATAATTTGTTAAAAATGTACTTTAAAGGGAGATTTGTCAAGTATTTAATACTCTTATCAACATGGGAGTGGAAAAATATGCCAAAATTTAGCATAAGTTTGGAGCGTTATTTAACCTCCTTCACGACCGACAAGCAAGTATGACATGGTTGGTACCAATGGATTCCTCAGGTTTTCTAGTGAAGCCTGCTACAACCTAAAAATCGCAAGTTGTGTTAATGCGTTAAAGAAATTAGTGGCGAATTTGCGCTAACTCATTATTATCTCGTTAACTTTGACAGCCCGGTTTAGAACGTGTTTTCAAGTTTGCAGGTATTTCCGTCAACACCACCTTTTGAGGGATTTAAATCTTGGAACTAAATGGAACAGAAAGTGAGAATAAAAGCCAGGTGCAGAAACTCTCCAATCTCCTGCTCCGACTGCATCTCTCGCTAGAATAACAATGTGGCATCGCGAACAAAAGACACCCCGAAATGCCTCGCTTGTAACGAGTCGCACTCTATTTTTGCAGCGCCCTCGTCTCAGTTTTCCAGAGGCTTAAATCTTGCATAAATGTCTCTTCCCTCTTTCCCTTCATCTATGTATAGCACATCTCCCCTGGATGACTGTAGTGGATTTAAAAGGTGAAATCAATAACGGTTCACAGCTTTCACCTGGATCACTCTAGTTCATGGAAAGAGCAGCCTCTGCTAACATTTTGCACACTCAGTGGTTTTACACTGCCAGCTTAAATTAGTGTGTTTCCACGCTCTGATTTTTTTTTTCATCAAGCCTTTTTCTTTTCAACAATACAGAAACAAAGCAAAGGAGGCAATAAAAAAGCATGTAAATCCAGCATCTCCCAGCGGAGCTCCAGTACAGTTTGGGCCCTGCAGCTCCCTTGGGGGGGGGGACAACGGATTCAGGGTGCTAACCGGTGATGTAGGGCACCCACAGTGGCAAAGCTACCCCGGCTGGCACCCGCCACCAACCGCTGACCTGTTTAAACAGCTGGAACGCTTGGCACCGCCTGCCTCCGGAGATTTGCAGGGCCACTGGCAAAGGGGTTGAGAGGAAGGAAGAGGGGAGAAGGAAGGGGGATGGGATGGGAGGGCATGGGTGGCGGAGCTGGGAGGAGGGATTCATCGCGAGGCAATAGGGGGCCACTGTGCAGAAATGGCACCAAGCAGGAATTAAACAGGCCGCTGGCAACAAGCTGAGGAGGTTGGAATAGAGTTCAAGTCAAATAGGCAGTTTTTTAATAGGGGGGCCGGCCAGTTTGGGGGGTCACTTTGGTTTTGCGAGTGCAATGAAATGGGTGAGCAGGACAAATAATAAATAGATTGTCGAGAAGCGTCCATGCCAACTGTTTTGTTTGTCATTAAGAAAAAAAAGGAGGGGTTTAGGCTGTGTGTTAGGAGGCGTGGGAGGTTACTGACTCACACAAGGGAGCACTTCGCTAAACTAAACAGTCACTGGCAGGAGGTTGAGAGGGACAAGTGGGCTGGAGTAACAATAAATATGCTGCTGTAGGTCCAAAACCGACCCATGGGAGACCTACCCAAAAGTGACGTGCCCAATTTCTCCACAAAAAAAGGGACTCAAGGACAGTCAAAATCATGCAAAATGGATCCAAGGATAATTAGACCTAGGGCTGTCGCTGTGAAGGAATGATTGGCTCAACAGCACTATATGCAGTATTATTACCCTTTTCTCTTTTTCTTTTTACAAATTACTTACTTACTGCTAGACCGCCACGTTAATACACCCGCGTCCTTTGTGTGCGGCGAGTGGGAGAACAAACGGTTTTATGACTGCAGTGAGAAGTCGTTTTTTAAAGGCTAAACGGCAACAAATTTGGATTGAAGCAGAATACTGCGTCCACCTCTAGGATTTGTAATGAACCGCAATAATCTTGAGCTTCTGTGCTTTGATGAAGCAGCAATTCTTCCAAATCAAAGTAACTGGTAATATGTTATGTATGACATTTTGAGAGTAACTAATACACTGTTGTACACTGGAGGTGAGTAGGTGAACTCGCCATTATAGACCTTTTCAAACTTGACAACTAGGGCTTTCAAAGTTAACGCGATATTAACGTGTCACATTCATTTTAACGCCACGAGTGAAGATACTGGCATCATATGAAACTAGAAAACCAAAGGAATCCATTGGTACCAACCATGTCATACTAGCTTGTTGCAAAGGAGGTTAAATATTGCTCCAAAATACGGTAAATTTTGGCGAGGAAAAACTGTCCCGGCCGTTTTCAAAGGGGTCCCTTTACCTCTGACCTCAAGCTGTTGTTGCCTGTTGGACTTGAGTTTACCATGTTATGATTTGAGCATATTTCTTTATGCTAAACACAGTACCTGTGAGGGTTTCTGGACAATATTTGTCATTGTTTTGTGTTGTTATTTGATTTCCAGTAATAAAAATATACATGAATTTGCATAAAGCAATATTTGCAGTAGCTGACAGGAAGTAAACTCGGACCAAAGCTGTCGCCCTAGCAACAGAATGGTCCGCAAGGTCTATATCAGGGTCATAGCTTCTCCTTGTGATGATCGCAATCATGCGCCCGCCGGGTCACGGCGTCATTTGGAGCTCGCGACGATGATGCAAGAGGATGTCAATGACAGCCTCGGTTCACATGTTGGTCCTCAGCCAGGGGGGCCGTATGGAAGGTCAGGTGTGTGTGCGATAAGAAAGGTTGAACTACAGCGAGGGTACAGGGCTGAGAGGCCGATGAAAGAGAGCTAGAGAGAGAGAGAGAGAGAGGGGCTTTGTGCTCAACTATCACTGCACAAACTTATTATCACAGGAAGGTCAGTGTTCAGCATTTTGAAGTTAAATGCAGCTTTATTTAGAAATCGAATAATGAAGATATTCAGTCACTACACAATAGCTTCAGTTGATTTCCAGTACATGATGTCATGCCACCTCTTAGATGCAAGCTCCAAGGATTTTCTTTTTTGCTTATGCAACACCCATTTGAGAGCTTTTTATTATTAAAGACGATCATATCCTTGTTTATGGAAGTGCTTAAGCCCACTGGTTTAATCATATTTCTATCCAGAGGTATGTCGGAGGCAGCTTTGATGAATAATGCAGAAGGGTTCGCGCTGTACTCGACGCACATTCCAAAGGATGTTTGAGCGCCGAGCCCGAGCGCCATTGGCTGAAATCATTTCAGGCACCAGCAGTCGGTACCTCGCAGCGGTTGAAGTCAAATGGCAATATTTGAGCAACCCGGGTTTGTTTGACTGGAACGTTGGGGAGGGAAACATGTTTGTTTGAGTCCAGTTTGGTTGCATTTGCTCCGAGTGGACTGTAGAGAAACAGAGGCTGTATTATATTACAGACTATTATAGCAATAATCCTTGTCTGCACCTTGTAGCATCACCATCACAGCTGCCCTGAAGCGTAGTATGGATTTCATACACTAACACACAAGGGGTGGATAGATTGCTGCAATCAAAGTCTTAGGCCCGTTCTTATTGGGCAACATGTTTTTCCTCCATTAATGATGACAAGCCACCAGGGTTGGACTCCAGTGGGGGACAATACCACCACAGTCCTAAAATCTAGCTTTTAGGGGAATTTATAGGCAGAAGAGGAATATAATATTAATAAGTATGATTTCTTTTAGTGGATAACCCCCTGAAAATAAGAATTGTTGTGTTTTTGTTACCTTAGAATGAGTCGTTTATATCTAAATATGGAGCAGGTCCTCTTCATGGAGCTGGCTGCCATGTTTCTACAGTAGCCAAGAATGGACAAACCAAACACTGGCTCTAGAGAGGGCTGGGCAATATATCAATATTATATTGATATCATGATATGAGACTAGATATCAACTTAGATTTTGGATATCGTAGGATGTATGACAGTAAAACGATGTAATTTTCTGAACTTACCAGATTGTTCTAGCTCTTCTATTATTTGCCTTTAAATCCACATTACTGATGATTATTTATCAAAAATCTCATTGTGTAAATATTTTGTGAAAGTACCAATAGTCAACCCTACAATATTGTAGCTATATCGGTATCGATATCAAGTTATTTGATCAAAATATAGTGATATTTTCATATTTTCTACATATCGCCCAACCCTAGCACTAGATAGGGACATGGTAGAATTTTGAGTTGGTTGCAATCTGCAACCACGCCGCTAGATGCCGCAAAATCCTACACACGGCACCTTTAATGAAATGAAAATAAAATGTTTTGGTATTGCCACCAAGAATAATTCAGATTAACAATTGAGACTTGTGGAAAAAATGTTTAAGAATAATTCTGGTTAATTAAAGGTGCAGTGTATAGGATTTGGCAGCATCTAGCGGTGTGGTTGCAGATTGCAACCAACTGAGTACCCCTACACTCACTCCTGCCTTTCCAAGACATAACCTGAGCCACTGAGTGCAAAACCGCGCCGACCATACCATAATAACACTACTTTAGGAGTAACAGAAGTCAGACGGCAGCTGGCGGTTACACGTTTTCTGGGCTACTGTAGAAACATGAACAGGAACTGCATCTGAAGCCACCTCCTATATTGGCTTCAAAATTCACAATACAACACTTTTTCCACGCTATTCATTTCAGTTCAAAATGTGTTTATTGCAATGAGTTTGAGGACTTCTCCCAATGCAACATGAAATAATTTCAGCAATTTTGCTTTCAAAGCTCATAACTGTGGTGTCTGCCAGACAAGCTGACACATACTGATAATTGGCAGTCAGGCAGATATAAGTGGTTTGTGTAAGCGCTGACAAATCAATTTTTTTTTATTATTTACCGACCCTCTTGTATATGCACAGTAGACATATATAAAGTATACATACAGGCAGTGCATGGACTGTATAGCAGGTAAAGAGGGAGATAGAGGATTTGGCATGGCAACAGATAAGCTTAATGATAACAATTAGCACAGTCGTCTTTGATGAATCACCTTGCTGGTTGAAACTAATGTGTGGTTGGTGTAACAATAGCATGTACTGTGCCCCATTACTAATTTTACATGTGCAAAAGTGGATTCATTCTTGTTACCAATTAATTATTCTCACATTTCTTTTCAGCACAGTAATGAGCATTATGTTCCTCTTGATCATAAAGAGTTTGATTTAGTAAAAATATAGAATTGTTGCACGGAACAGCAAGTAAATAATATCGTCTGTGTGATGTGAACTTCCTGCGGCACAGGGTAAATAAAAAACTAGTCCTCGCTACAGATGAGATCTGCGAGATGTGTGATCTGCCAAGCTAAACAATGATATTATAATTTGTCCTTGGGAAGCGTGCTGTAGCACTAAAAAAAAAAAAAAAAAAAAATCACTTTTTGAGCTGGAGGAAGCAACTTGTAAAATCTTAATTAAAAGATTGTATCAGACGTGGCGTTGCTTATGGAAAATAGGGAAATAATGGACTTAAAAGGCAAGTTTTTTACAGACGGAGCAGAGAAATAATTCACACTGCCGGGGTAGCTGGAATGAGAGAGGACTTATTTGCCGCAGGGGGAGAATTGGCATTTTTAATATCCACAGCAATGAAATCTCAATATAGCAACTGCGAGGCTGCGGAGTGTCATTTGGCATAAGATCCTTCATTTTCTATATTTTTCCTCTGCTGTTTGTCTCTTTTTTAGTCCTCATTATGGCAAAAACAAAGTGTAATTAACGCAATCATGATTAATTACCGCACACAGCCTTGGTTTACACATCTGCCTAATTGCAACTTTCTTTCACTTTATTTCAAACGTTCAAGTAAGCAGAACTTGTCACATTAGTGGCGTTTCTTCTCGCTCTTCCTCTCTCTTCTCCGCCGTGTCTATTTTTTGCCGTTTTTTTCTTCAACTTTTCTCTCAAAACATTTTTTTTTTTTTAAACAAATTCCAGCCCTTTTGCTCAAACACTCCCACACATGTTGCTCCCACCGTCCCCCAACAACAGCAAGCCAAGTCCACATATAGAGCTGGAGACGGACATTTTTGGAGGATAACACGGGCAAAAGCGGGAAGTGTAGCACTGCCAGAGGCAACCTGCCAAGCTGATTCCCACGGCGATATATACATAGTAATACCCCTATTGATTGCTGTGAATAAATTTATTGAAGGGGAACCGGAAAGCAGGCTGGGGGGAAAAACGGGGGAATTTATGACAGCCGGCACTCAAGATTAATTCACTTTTTAATTACAGGGAAGTACATAGGTATTGCCTGTCGAGTAGTTAAATTTAAAGCTAAGACAAATGGCAAGCAATGCTTGCTGAGAACGCAGTATATGGAAGAAAGTGTATGAATCAATAGCACATTTTTCCTCGACTCTGCCTCATAGAGAGCTTCTCCGGCATATTCATGCTCAATGGAGATTGGAGAGAGATCTGCTTTCTGCGTTGTGCTTTAACTCCATTTACTTTACATTGCATGAATTCGTTCTGTAAACTTTCAAGTTCTTTACACCGACCCCTTCATGCATTTTCCGTCACATCATTTCCATTCTGTCTTTTTTTTTGTTTTTTGAATGTCACTCTGTTGTTTTCATGCTGCAGGAATACAATTCCCCCTGCAGAGGAGAAAAGCTTCCCAGAATGTTAATGCGTTGTTTAGGCAGTTCAAAAGCAGAAACCTGCACATTAACACAGTTTAGTGCTTCTGAGCCTGAGACGACCATCTCCTGAGTCTATTTTCACACCAGAGGCACTCTAAAGACGAGCTATTAGGGTGTTTAAACGGAAAGATACGGGGGGAATCAGGAAAAGGAATCATCATTTTTGTAGAGTAGGGAAACCAACGGGGGTTTTGTCAAGGTAAAAATGTATTTTCCACAGTGTGTTGTATGTGTATTTTTGCTCTGCGACACTTAATCAACAGGAACATATCTATTTAATGTGTTGGATTTCATCTAAAGAGCATGAATCAACCCGAATGCTGCTGCCTGTGGAGTTCAACATCACACCTGCTGCCTTGAAGGCCAGCTGGCATTTAAGCCTCAGTCAAAAGTCACATGTTCTCATGTCTGACGCTGTAACGGACAGCACTCAGCGAGGTGTCATGTAATCATATGTGATTTATGACCCCCGCAAGGACCTGTGTCAAACTAGCATCTCTTTTTTCAAACTGGCGACACTCAACAGAGGCATGTGTGGAGGAAGCACGCGCATATCTGTTGCTATGCGACAAGTCATGTGCAACCTCATGCAAACAAGAAAAAGAGCTTTGACCTCTATTGGATCAAGGAAATATTCTGAATTTGTTTTTATTATTGTTCTTGTGAAATCACATTCAAAATAATTTAACAAAAACAACAAGGTCGTGGTTGTGTTTACAGACTGAAAATTTTTAATCTGAAAAAATGCAGAAACAACATATAACAACACAGCTTCAGAAAAAAAACATAACAACACAGCTTCATAACAACAAATAACAACACGTAGCTTCAAAACTAAACATAACAACACAGATTTATAAAAACACATAGCAACACACAACTTCAAATTAACACAACAGTAGCGTCATAACAACACAGCTTCATAACAACACAGCCTCATAACAACACATAGCTTCATAACAACACATAACTTTAAAACAAAACATAACACAGCTTCATAACAACACAGCCTCATAACAAGACATAGCTTTATAGCAACAAATAGCTTCAAAACAAAACATAACAACACAGCTTCATAACAACACATAGCTTCATAACAACATATATAATAACACAGCTTCATAACAACACATAATAACACATAGCAACACATAGTTTCATAACAGCACATAGCAACACATAGCTTAATAACAACACAGCTTCATAACAACACATAATAACACATAGCTTCATAACAACACATAACAACATAGCTTCATAACAACACATAACAACACATAGCTTCATAACAACACATAGCTTCCTAACAACACATAACAACACATAGTTTCATAACAACACATAGCAACACATAGCTTCATAACAACACATAACGACACATAGCTTCATAACAACACATAACAACATATAGTTTCATAACAACACATCGCAACACATAGCTTCATAACAACATATAACAACATATAGTTTCATAACAACACATAGCAACACATAGCTTCATAACAACACATAAGAACACATAGTTTCAAAGCAACACATAGCAACACAGCTTCATAACAACATTGCTTGAGATAGAAAGCTAGTGGGTATGACAGGATGTCAATCAGGAATGTGTTAACCGAGCTCGCTCTCTTCCTTCAACCTCCATCATTAAGCATTTTCACACCCAAGCAATGACCCCAACTCTCTCCCAACACACACAAACCCACTTTCTTGTTGTTTAAGAAGCGCCAAACAGCATCTCCATGTTTCTCATCTCCATTTTTTTTTTTTATTTCCGTCTCTTCCCAGCTGCACTCTCCCACTCCCACCGCGAAACCCTTTTCATACAGCACCCCAAGCTCTCTCGCAGCACCACTTCTTTTTCCACCGCCATCTCCTTCCTCTCTGACTCATCCTCAACTCCTCCCCTCGGGGATATTTTAGGCCAGGCGGCTTGAAACATATCACCATCCCTCCCACCTCCCACCCTCCTTATCGCCGAGTGAATAACACGTTTCTGAGGCGGGTGGCCACCGCTGAGGAAACAGGTGAGTAATGAGCGCGGGCCTCTCTAATTAACAAGTGACTCTTTCTTAGCCGTGCATGATTAGTCGCACATGATCCATGTGTGGACACTTTTTCTTCAGCAGTGCAAATGTTTACAGTTGCACAAGGTTCAAAAAGTATGCATCAAATTCAAACAGACATCTCATTAGAGCAAAAATCTCTGTATACCATATATGTGAGCATTGTGAGTAATTATGGCTTTCTTTTTCAAAGACGTTCGCTGGAGATTGAAGTCGCTTCAGCTATCCCCAATGCCTACAGTTATATGATTTATATGATTTCCCCTGAATGTATCGTCCCATCCTTTGAGCCCTCTTATATTCAATTGTTTTGATGGATTTTCTAAAACAACACCTTTTTCAATAAGGAAATATACCCTTATTATGTTCTGTTCGGGGTTTCTATATTGGTATTTCTCAACAAGCATCCTCGGAGAGCATTGCTTTGTCATTTCTTTAGGGTTCATTTTCTTTCCAATAGTATATTTCCCAGTGCTTTCAGAGATCACCATTTCAGCTCGGGGAGCTCATTTTTAACAAGCAGCATCCTCTTTCAGATAAAAGATTTATCTTTTGCACCTCAGAAATATCCATCATAACAAGTGGCTCCGACTCAACAAAGCACACAGAGGCTCAGTTACATTTGGACTACGTATTAGGAAAGGGCGAGACAGGATTTTGATTTACATGGTATGATTGTTGGTGCCAGACGGGGTGTTTTTGCAGCATCTCTGAAACGGCTGCCGTCCTTAGGGTGTTTTTCCAGTCGCCACTGTGTGTAGAAGCGGTTAGCAGGAGGTGAAATCATGGAGCGAGGTCAGAGGTTATTGGCCAGACGGGAAGATATAAGAAAGCACAGCGCAACAATGGTGTGCAGACAGACTTCTCGGCACTGAGGTAGATACTGGCAGGTTCCACGCCTAGAACAAGAAAATGAGGCCACAGTAGCCATGTTTACATTCACATATTTCTATGCCCATTTTGAAGTATCGCATTAGAAAAGCCGAGGAAATGGCAAAATTGGATAAAACTTTCTCAATTGCCCAAATTGTGGTGTTATTTTTGCCTTTGTTGAAAAAGAGTTGATGCGCTAAATGGGTAATGGAAACGCTTTTGCCGAATAAGTTCTGACGTGGTGAACATTTAACTCAAATGAGCTTTTTCCGCTGTTGGCGTCTTCTCTGATATCCCCATAACGTGTGAATGCTTGTCTTCGTCTCGGGACAGCATGAATCATGGCCAATATTAGCTGACAAGAAAGGACAATTAAAGCTTGCCCAATTGAAACCAATTCCTGAAGACCTTTTTTCCAATAGATGGCCAAGCAGACTTGTTTTGTTTCCATTTCGCAACCTCTACTTCTTCTTCTACTCTGGTTGCTAGTGGATTACAGCCATATGTAGCCTATGGCGCCAACGTCTGACCAAACTACGCTGTAACCGAGTTTATTTACTCCAAACAACTTGATTGAAATGGGCTCAAAAGTTTGCTTCAAATTTGGAATGGAAACGCGGCTACTGACTCCATCACCACAATTGGACAATTGAAAAAAATAACAAATGTTGTTGCAACATACTGTACGTGGATAGTAGGCTGCTGTCAAAAGTACGCATCCATGGAAGCTCCGTGTACAGCCTCGTGGCGGGAATGCAGTTGTGTGCAGAGACTTTTCTGGGCCCAGGTTTGTCACCTCAATGCCAGCTGAGCATTATTTGAAAGCTACAATTGACTCATGGTGTTGCCGACCGTGTTCATAGTAAATGGATACTTCCAGCAGTATAACCTGCCATGTCACAAAGCACTCATCATCTCAGGATGGCTCCAGGAACATGACAGTGGATTCCATTTACTCCAATAACCCCACCGGTCTACAGATCTAAAGCCAACAGAGCTTTGGCAGGAGGTGGGCCAGGAGGTTTTGAGGATGAGGTGGAATGGCAGGCGACAAAATGTAGTAACTTTTTGTTCCAAAGCAATTTATGACACATCTGTACAATTCTCTGCCTTTCAGTTTCCCCTAATGATAGTACCAAAAGCTTACAAACAAGTGAACAATATGCAACTAGATGGGTCTCTTTTGATTGGCTACTTTAATTATTTCTCATCTCATGAAATGTTTAAATGTTATTATAGGGTACAGTACTAAATACAACCAATCCCTGCATCGTAGAGTCCCTGGACTATTGCTGCAGAAAACTGTTCAATCAGCTGTGTTGAGCCAATTAATGCAATTAATTCTTTTTTTTTTAATCATGCATTTTATTGTTTCCTTAAGAAAAACGACTACAACAACCTAGACCACAACAAATAAAATAATACCTACATATAACAGATAATAAGTGTAAATTGAAAAATGAATTATTCAAAAACAAGAGAAAAAGAAGTAATAATAATGAATCAAATAAAAATATGAATAAATAAATACAACATTTAAATAATAAGAAATATAATTCATTACAATTTTAAATTTATGGATAAAAAATAAATAAATAGTAATTTTAATAATAAACAAATATAAATAAATAAAGTCTAATACAAAGTACATACTGTGTGTTTAAGGCACATTTATAAAAGAGTAAATAAAACAGAATATAAAAATAATTCACTAATAGGAATATAATTAAATAGAATATCAAAACATTTAATTCACTTTCTTATGTGAGATATTGCTATCACAGCAATTGGAGGGGGAAAAATTATTTTCTCAATTGAAACGTCAAATTGCTAAATAATAGAGCTACTGAAGAAATTAGATTTCATGTTTCTCATAAAGTATATCCTTCATAGCTCCCCGTGTCCCTCTTTTCGTAGTTAAATTACATCTCCTTTATCAGAGAGATCACGAGAGACTGCACTCATCCTGCCTCCAATTCACCATTTTGCCTCAGGCAGATGTTTCGGGGGCAACAGCCGCGAGGTCCTCCCGCTAAAATAACAGCTATTTTGCCAGAACTATAACGTTTAACTCCCACACAGCAGCAGCACCATCACAGGCGGCAGCAGCAGCAGCAGCATCGTCGTTTTCACAAGCTGATCTGTGTATCTTGACTGGTCTGCACATTTTGTGCACTCACTGCTGTTTGCCGAAGGAAAATTGCACCGGTTCTGCTGCGAGGTAATGAAAGCTATTTTCCTTCAGCGGAGGTCACATTAAGAATTTACAATGGCTTTTTTTCCAGTCTATTGACCTGTATATTTAGCCATGGAAGAGAGCGGCGCGCAATAAAACCTTGTAAGTACTTGATGACAGCCACTCAAAAATACAATATACTTCCAAAAAACAGCACAGAATGTGCTACAAGCATTTAATTCCAGCAATTGACTCAAGTATTGTTCTCTCATAGTGTTTTCACAGTCATTTAACCTCCTTCTGATGATCAAGACGGGTTATATTATTTACAAGCAGAAACTATATTTGACAAAGTGACTTATTGAGTTCAGTTTTCTGGTCCGTGGTCCATTTATCCCCTCTGCCCCGAGGACGCCAGTTACTTTTTCAAAAACTTTAACAGTCCCTGACAGCCACTGACAAATTTCTTCTTCCTTCCAGAGTTCTCCAGAGCTCCCTTTGGCTACGAGTCCAGTTTGAAGACATTCTTGCCAACTTATTCAACACATTGGAGTCTTGCGTTGTCTTTCAGATTCACTTGGACATATCTTCTAATATATCAGGTCTCAGCAGGGGTGGTTTTGCACTCTTAATCTGAAATTCAATTTATGAAAAACGACATATTTAATGGCCCCACTTTGTTTGAAGTCAGGCCAGCTGTTGCCTTCTTTTAAACACAGTGATGAGTTGACAATGTGATTAAATCATTTAAGCTCATTAATACTATATATGCATTTTTAAAAAGCTCCGCTCTTTGTTTTAATAGTCAAATTCAAATTAATTCTTCAAAATAAAAGTTTTGACGACGCCCCATTTACGCAGCTGCACATCTTCCTTCATCTTGATGTGATTTTGGACAAAAACAAAACAGTTTTTGGCAATATTTGAACTTTTTCAGATATTATTATCTGAATTTAGCCTCTTATACTCTTCAGGGAGCTTTTGTCCGGGAAATGGCATCAATACTGCTGTTGTATTTGTTGCTGTAATTTGTGGTCTACTTTTGTTACCTAAACCTAACTAAGTACATTTGTTACCTAAACCTAACCAAGTAATTTTGTTACCTAAACCTAACTAAGTAGATTTGTTACCTAAACCTAACTAAGTAGTTTTGTTACCTGGACCTAACTAAGTAGTTTTGTTGCCTAAACCTAACTAAGTAGTTTTGTTGCCTAAACATAACTAAGTGGTTTTGTTACCTAAACGTAACTAAGCTTTGTCCTGTGAAGACAGAAGTTTATTTTGAAAAGACTGTATGCATGTAACGAGCAGAAATTCACATACGCATCACATGTTGCTGGACATTTGTAGGAAAACACACAGAAAATGAGTAATAACCTTTCATAAGATATCATACGAACCGTTGTATGAGGATACGTTGATTAGTGCCAATCATTACTGGGTTCTTATGAACAGAGTTCACAATGTTACAATGAATTGTGAACATGTATGTACTGTAGCACTGCAGTATTTTATTAGCCTGTCAGCTTTTCTAGTCACTGATCATGATTGACATTCGGTGATTTCTGATCTGAAGAAACTGAATCAGAAACATAACGGGGTCGAATTTGTTGCTTGCAAGATGTGAGGAAAAAAAAGCTAATTTTTTTTTTTTTCTTTTGCATGTGTTCGACTAACAAGATTTGCCTCTCAAGTTGCTCTAAAAGTGCTTTCATTTATTTTCTCCCGTGGAACTCACACTGCATCTTCGCTTTAACGATCTTAAGCTCACAAACACACACAGACCCACACACTACTCCTCTTAATCTATGTCTGCTGAAGTGGTCTTTAATGAGGTGTGAACAGAGGACCACAACCTTCTCCCTCCTCCTCTCCCTCCTTTTTCATCTTCCTTCTCTCTCTCTCTCTCTCTCTCTCTCTCTCTCTCTCTCTCTTTCTCTCTTTCTCTCTCACCCCTGAGAGCGACGAAAACAGACAGACAGAGTGACAAAGACGCACAGCGAGCGACAGACAGATAGGGGAGGGAGAGAAGGTGACGGGAGAGTTAATGGGAGAGAACAAGGTCTTTTTTTCCTATTTCATTACTCCATCCCCCCCATCCATCATCATGTGATCACAGCGAGAGCGGATCACAGGCCCTGTGAGGGACACTTTAAAGATTTTCTCCCCAGCTGATACCAACGTCAGGCCTTTTTTCGATGTTTATGTGCTCAGGAATGTGTGTGTGTGTGTGCTCGTGCCGTTTGTGTGTAGGGAAGCAGGTCAGGCTGGATGTGTTTCTCGCCCCTCAGCGAAAAGCCTGCCCACTCCCTTTTATAATAACCCACCGCAGAATTATGGTTTTGTAGTTGAAGACCAGCCAGCTTCACTAATGCATCTCAAATTTGTGTGTGTCTGTGAGTGTTTGCGTGCCTTCCAGCGCGGTGGGATCCCACTGACAAACAGCGTATCAGCAGCGTGCCCTTGATTTGGATGAGTTAAACCGCCTTCTCCTACTTTTTACCTTTAGCTTTAAAATTAGCTTGTGCCACAACTTTGAGTACCTTCCAGGATTGGGATTTCACCTTCAGCTGGCTCAGTGTAACCGGCATTTCAAAACGAGACTTCACATTTGAATGAGAGAGAGCCTCTATATCAAAATACATCCATCTTGTCAGTTTTATTGCAAAGTGAGGTTACCACAGTGAGCAGTATGTCATGCTCTTTTAATTGAGAGTCAATAGATTAATCCTCCTTTGCTCAGATGACATTCTGGAGTTCGAGTTGTCACAGTCAAAGGACATAGGAGACTGAGGCCTCAGTTTCAAGGTGGTAAAATGGCAGGAACAGCAGATAACCCAACAGTAATGTGTGCTCAATCTGGTCTTAATGGAAACTCCCATTTGTGCTGGTCCACACCAACACACTGATGACTGTAGTGGCTGAAGAGCCTTCAGATAGAAGGCACAGTACCTATAAAACTGTAATGGTGTTATATGAGACTACGTACTCTATCATAAACTCACTGTTGAGGTTAGGCATTGACCTTGAATGGTTAAGGTTAGGCATTGATCTTGAATGGTCAAGGTTAGGCATTGACCTTGAATGGTTAAGGTTATGCATTGACCTTGAATGGTTAAGGTTAGGCATTGACCTCCAATGGTTAAGGTTAGGCATTGACATCAAATGGTCAAGGTTAGGCATTGACCTTGAATCGTTGAGGTTAGGCATTGACCTCCAATAGTTAAGGATAGGCATTGACCTCGAGTGGTTGAAGTTAGGTATTGACTTGTATTGTTTGAGGTTAGGCAATGACCTTGAATAGTTAAGGTTTGGCGTTGACGTACAATGGTTAAGGTTTGGCGTTGACCTGGAATGGTTAAGGTTAGGCATCGACCCAAATGGTTATGGTTAGGATAGGTCGTAGGGCAGCGAATCATTTTTGCCATTTTTCTCTGTTTATTTTCAACCTGCGCCACATTTTCCTGTTTTTAACATCCTGGCAGGTGATTGTGTAACTTCAGACATTATCTTGCTTTCCTACCTCCAGAAGAAGAAGAAATGATTCAAATGTCTGTTTGACAGTACTGCAGTTGCACATATCTTTGGATCTTAGTTGGGTTTGGGTAATTAGAACAATTATTCTACTACTCTATTGCATTTTCTGCGTTGTTTTATCATTAATGCAAATATATAACGTATAATTTCAAATTCACTTTAAGAGCAGAAGCAACGAGCTGTGGCTCCTCCATGTTTGATGTTTGTATCCCCAGCTGAGCTCCCTTTTCATGTTACTATAAATACATGCAGCCACATCCCTGCCCGTGCACCATTTTCTCTCTCTTCAAATCCAGCATTGTCTTGTGTAAGACAAACCATCAGAGTGGGAAAAAAAACTGTTTTTTCTTTTCAAGTCATAATGAAACAAAATAATCTAAGCATATTTCATCAAGAAAAAAGGTAATTAAGGTAATGAGATTTCTTTACACAGAACTGAAACACGCCAGGCTCAGGGAAAGGCATAATTTGCTGTGGTTCTTTTTTTGAATTTGTAATTAATGAGCTCACATAGGCATTTTTTCCCCTGCTTTCAGCCCACTCCTCTTAACAAATTGCATGATCCTTTATTTAAGGCTACTTCATGGTTTTATCTGTCAATTGACTGGACATCAGAGCAATGGAAAGGTTCTTTTATTTGCACAAGCGATGGGATACTACTGAAGGAAAGTTGTATTTTTGGCTATTACAGAGTGCAATTTGAAATAAGAAGTACATCCAAACAAATCAAGAGCTGGCACCAAGAGAGGAAAAGTAAAGGCAGAATATCCACACACTGTTATGGTCCCCTGTGTTTTTACATATTTCACCAATAGCGTTTGACATTTTGACTTGATTTGCTCATCAGACATGTGTGCAGACTTTTACCGTTTATTGCAGTGTTTCTCCCAGATGATGCTTCTAAAAATTGTATGTTTTTCTGCAAAGCTGCAAGTCTCGGCGTCTGTGGCTGATTACATAGTGTCTACAGATAAATGACGCCAATCAAGTCATCTCTGCTTCTTCGTTGCAATTAGAGGCTCCAAAAATGTTGGTGAAATGCTTGAAAAAGCCTGTGTTTAGGTTTACCTGACAGTAAACGCTAGCGGACGTGCAAATTATGCAAATTATTGTCATACGTAACACAATGTTGAGCCGCAAAATGGTTGTCAGTGGATGGATGGGTCAAGATTTTGGGCTATTTTGCTTCCATAACATGTCTTCTTTCAGACTAATGGGATGAAAACATTGAAAATACACATTTAGGTGTTTATTTTACTGCAAAAGGTATATTTGCGTCTGTAGATTACCCCTAAATTCACCCCAAATTAGCATTAATTAATGCCTCATTTCCATATTTAAACATTAAATTCAGAAAACTTGTAATACAAAAAATAATTGTCTTAATGTAAGTAATCAACTGGGGAAGTTTCATGGTGATATCTTTTAGTTAAAAATTGTTACCCAATTCACACAGTGTCTTACAAAATGTATGAAATTTTACAATACATATCTGTAAAGATCGTTTTTTCAAAATGAGCTTTTTCTCATACACCAAACCTTCCAATTTCATTCCTGTCTATATTGTGAAGGTTTTCACAGAGAGGTTTGTTCATATATTATTCATACCCGGATTTATATGACAATTTATTCCTAAAAGCATGGTCAAAATGTATTTTTTTTATGGCAATTCACAGTATTTTCTGATTTATGGAGTGATAAAAAGAGATGTCAAAAATCCCCTCTGTAAAAACCTTTGACTTTAATATGTCAACAAAATGAAACAAGAGCTGTGAACCCAGCTTTATCCAATGTTCAGATTACTATTCTGGAAATGTATGAAAATTGCCACATATTTGGTAAGATAATGCCTCATTTGCATATTTAAACATATATTTTCAGAAAACTTGTAATACAAAAAATAATTGCCTTAATGTAAGTAATCAACTGGGGGAGTTTCATGGTGATATCTATTAGTTATTTTTTTTACCCTATTCACCTGGGGTGTCTCCCTTTAATGTTTCCAACCAGTAATAATGTTGGTCTATTTTAACCATGGCTGTGCTTTTACCCCTAAACTTTGACCATAGAAGGTGGTAGAACATGAAATATGTTAAAATGTGAATCTGCATTTAATCTTTATAGGATGAGGAATCGATAAAGAGCCTTTATGTACACAAGACATGGTGTAAAATGTTGCTGCTATTAAGACCAAAATAGTTCAAATACAATTGTTGACTGTTTTATTTAACTGGCCTTGTCAAGACAGATTCTCGCCTACAGAACTCAGCAGTGGAAAAGTGGATTTGAAGGGTCTCGCATTTGCATCATAAAACCCTCATGTGTTGCACAATCACAGAGGCCAAATGGATCTTTGAATACTCACGAAGAATAACTGAATATATAAATGGAACAAATCTGAATAACTGGGATGATAACTAGCCAGAAGGCTTTCTATCAACATGTAATTGTAGCTAACACCCTCCGCTGTGGTGTCACCAGAGAACCGGAGTACGGAGGTTCAATGTGAACCTTTTTTTTTTCCCAGGTTCAGCTCGGCGATCACTGCTCCAGTCAAACCGCAAGTCATTTGTACTGAAACAAGCCCCGTCCCTCCGAGTATTTCCCAGCGTGCGCAGATAGAAAACCTCTCCGCTGCCACTTTGAAGACTAGAACCAATTAGGGAATCATTATAATGAGGAGCCTCTAAGTGCACGTCTTTTGTTACTCAGCAGCTGTCTAATTGGAGTTGGTGTGTATTCGAAGGGCGTTGGGACGAAGGCTGTTCTAATGTTACTGTGATACACTTTCAGATCAGCAACCCATGACATTTTGACATGCTTGCGCAAAAGTTTTATGTTTTATTTTAATAGATACTGTAAGCATTTATAGTATTTCGAGTACATTTCCCAGCTGTAAACAGCTGAAAATACCGCATCTCCTGCAGCAGCTCTTAACCTTCCCATGCCCACTGCAGCTGTGAAGGATTCTTTACCTTAGGGTATGTGTTCTGTAGATTCAGAAATGGTTGACTGGTTACACAGCTGCTGTCTATACAGCACAGTTTTCATTGCAGTCCGCGTCAAAGCCATATCATTACTTACTCATTTCTACAAGGAACGAATAGCATTGAAGCAGCTGCTTCTTTTGAAAAGCGTGATGTTTAAAGCTTTTGAATTCTGACTCATCCATTTTTTTTTCTCTCCGTCCACTCTTTAAATATTATATTTCCTTTTATTTGTTCCCATTTTAATGCAGCCTTTATTGTGGTCTTTAATGAATAAATCATACTCCCACTGTCCACGGGGGAGAGAGATGTGGAATTTAATGTGCTCTGCCTTTTCTTCTCTGTTTGTCTTTTCCGCAGCTCCCCTGACAGACAAGCCGCCAAAAATCCTTTCCCCCTCGGAGAGCCAAATGAGCGTCATAGAGATGGCAATAGGTAAGGAGACATGTTTCATTCCCCTCACCGATGGCTTATTTTCTTTCTGTCCATTGATGGTGTCACACTCGTGGCATATGCCCCGCTCGTCACAATGGCATCGCTTCCAAGTTTCTAGATTAGCCGATGTGAAGCCAGTTCCCCTCAAAAGTAGGTCCTGTTCTACTTAACTGTGGCTTTGTTTGGAACAATATGTTCATGTTTATCATATTTTAGTAAGAGTCCTCCCTGGTTTCTGATGTGCTCCCATTTTAATTTGTTGTTGCTGCTGTTTGCTGTTAATGCAAACTCAGCCCTATCCTCCGGGTGTACCTGTTGTGCTGATAAAATTAGCGCCAATTATCCTGGAATTATCAAGACAACAACATAGTCATGTCATCCTCACCCCTCTGTTGCTCCCACTTTCTCTTTTTTGAAAGAAACACTCTTTTTAAGCACTAATTCATTAAAACTGCTTCTGCTTTGATGTTTTTCTTCTACCACTGTTAAGCTACTCAACGCTTCCTGCACAATCATTTCATAGAAAAGACTTCGAGCAGGTTAAGTTGATAATGCCTCCTTTCCGAACAGGTCTTTAAAGCTAGGGTTGGTAATGTATTTTAGAAAGATTTTAGTTATATTTGTTGAAATTTTCATTACATCCCAACAGCAATCAATAAATCAAATGCTCGGACAAAAACAAATCCGGTATCTGTGACTGTCGTAGGACTGGAATAATCCCATCCAATCATTTCATTCGGCCCGATGATATGTTTACTTTCATAATGCTAATCAGTCAGTTTTGCCGATTTATGGACTTTTGGAGCTAGTGCTGCTAGCTACTTTCATCGGAAAAGAGTTGGCAACACTGGGCTGGCTTTTTTGGTTGGATATATATATATTTTTTTTTAAATCTAGCGTACTCTTGCTGTTGTCTCCAATGTTACCGACCCCAGTTTTAACGTGAAGCATTTGCAGGAAGGGTTGAGTTCTATTGAGAGTAGCTCAAACGAAAGACTGGCAAAGTAGATGGCAAAAGACTGATTGAAAATAATGTGGTGAAATCCATATTTTTGTTACAAAGGGACACTCAGCAGATTGCTTTGTGTCACTCTGTTGTTGTTAGGGCTGTGTATTGGCAAGAAAAGCACCACTTTAAATTTTGTGTTTACCAGAGATGTGCTTATACGTTTCTTGGAAATAAGTCATTCAGCATGAAAAAGCATAAAAAATGACTAATCGACTAATGAAATCTTAGCCAACTAAGACCAAAATAACCGATTAGTTGACTAATCGACTAAGAACATACCACCATATGCATGAAATCACACCGTGGGATCTGCATTTGCATTTATCACAGTCCTTGTAACATCATATCACTACCTTTTGTGCAATCTTGCATATAATTTGAACACTAGCTCATATTAGACTATCACCATGTGATACTTGCAATATTCTGTGTACTTGAGCTGTATTGATCTCCATGTACCATCTTGATAGGAGAAAAAACAGATGAGTCATTTGACACATTTGTGTATGAAAAAGAAAGCTGATTCAGTTGATTTGAAAGCCATGTCCGCCGCTTTTTCTCCTCCTATCCTAAGGAGTGTCTCTATGTTGTAATTACACTGATCACATTGGTTATCTTGTAACATGGATGCTGCTCAGCTGTAATGAGTCGGTGATGAATCAAAGTGGTCCTGTACTTCTGAGAAATCACACATAATCTCCCTTCGCGTTACCTTCAAATTCATGATGTTACTTCAAGTGATTGCCTCCAATTCTGCCTCATGAGCGGCGGTCTTCCGTTCGCCTTACCGGCTTTTGATGCACGGGGGCTCATGGGAAAATTCTCGCTTTGTGCCTTATTGGGCGAGAGCTCAGCTGTTGGTGGAAGGGAAAATGGGTCATGATGGAGGCTTCCTTTGAAGTCAATTTGTCATGGGCGATGAACACAACTGGCTCGCAGAGGTAAAAGGTGGCAATCAGAAAATAGGCGCAAATCATTGTAGCTTTAAAATTGATGATGGATAAAAGCCTCTCTGGCTTTTTTTTCATCTGATTAAGTGTTTGATGGTGGATGATGGTGATTCTCGAAATCCATTACCTGATAGCGGAGAGAACAGGCAATAATGTTCCAAAGAAAAGAAACATGCTGCTCTTCTTGTTTTGGTATTGATTTAGATTATTTTGTAATTGTACCTTTTAATGTATTTTTTATTCTCTGTCAAGGATTTTCAGTTTTGTTTTAGCTTTCTAGACCAGTGGTTCCCAACCTGGGGTCCAGGCCTCCCTCAGGGGTGCGCCAGGATTTGTCGATTGTGAGGTTGTCAAAATTGGATTTGCAACTGTATAACTAAAATCATAAGTCTGTATATAAAACTATTTAAAACTATATTTTCTTGGTATTTAATAGGATTTGTGCACAGTTGCAGATAAAGATCAGGCTACACTAATATTATTAGTATTATACTATTTGTAGAATTAGATTCCAGTATTGGCTACATAGAATTGTTTCCAACTTGTGTGATCCGAACATTTCCAATAACTCCTGAGTGTTGCAAAGTCCAAAAGTCAAAGTTTTTTGGAAAAAGATAGATGTAATGATTTCAAAAATTGACAACATGTTTTATCCAACAAAATATTCTGATTCAATCCATATTTGTTGCCATTTAGCCTTTCAAAAACAGCATATTCACTGTGGTCTAGCTGCGGTTTGCTCTCCCACCTGCCGCACACAAAGGGAGGCACGCACTGACTGACTTATATTCATTAAAGAAAGTTGATTTTGTTGCCGTTTAGCCTTTCAAAAACAGCATTTTCACTGCGGTCTAACTGCGGTTTGTGCTCCCGCCCGCCGCACACAAACAAAGGCACGCACTGACTGACATATATCCATTAAAGAAAGTTGATTTAATAAAATAAGACTAACTTATTTAATCTGATGAATCACTTTTTTCCAATTGAGGATTTTGTTCGAGGATTTGTAGCTCTTTTTAGGGTGATGACGTGGGAAAATATTTCTTACATACAAGTAGCTGGGCTCCAAGTAAAATAGGTTGGGAACCACTGTTCTGGATTGTTTTTCCTCTTGATTTTGATTTCCACTGCACTCATTGATATTCTACCCAGAGTCAGCACCTCTGCGTACATAATATATGATGAACACCTATTTGATTCTCTGCCCATACAAGCCCCCATCACTTCCTCTCAGCGTCGGGCTGCTGGCGCGCTCTTGTCGTCCGCCGAGAGCCCAGTCAAACGCGGTGTGGCAGTTTTTGGCGGAAATTTAATATTCATCCTCGCATGAAATATAGAAAGCGCAAATGGCTTCGGCTGACAGTTAATTAGGCAGGTGAGAGGGAGAGAGCGAGAGGAGTGGGGGAAAGGCGAACGTGGAGGGACACTTTTCCGGCTCGTGTTATGGAACTCAAGGGATGAGCGGAGAGATCTGTAAATGGGGGGCCCCAATTAATCAGCGCGCATCGTCCGACTCCCTATTTTGTCTCCTAATGGATCCCCAGTTCTAATTGATAATGATTAAAACATGTTGTAAAAATGCTCTTGGTGGGTATGTCTTTCCACTGCTTTCTCTGTGGGACTTATCTGTTGTAGTTTGGGTTTGTAATTCTGTCTGACAGTTCAATGCGCGCTGCTTTCACTCTGTCTTGTGCAGATGTAGAATAATTGTCTGCAGTCAAGCCAAGCAGACTAACTGCGGTGCAAGCCTGCTTCTAGTCGAGTGCTAATGTGCACGATTTTTAAACACTTTGACAACGGGGTGATTTATTTCCTTAACGTTTGGACATGTTTGTGCCACTTTTGTGTTTTTGAACCCAACCAGGGATTCAACCTCCAGACGCAACTTCTTTAGCCTTTGTTCCGCTGCCAGGTTTGATTTGTTGTAATGCTGTTTTCCATGCAGGGCTGACGTGTCACTCCGCAGGCCTCACTTGCCTACCTGTCCTGACATTTTATTTCGTGTTGGATTGAATTTACGACCATTGTGGCACTTTGTGATGTTCATTCTGGGAATACCCAGCAAGTTCCCCTGTGATCTTGATTGGCTGTTAAAACTTCGAGCCCTTTCGACTGCCTCCTTCCTCAAGATATCACACTTCATCCCCTGACACTTGACATTACGACACCGCAGCCAGTTTTCTGAAATTGCAGCAGAGAGAAAACAAGGTGATGCTGTCTGAGCCTCTTTGCTAAATTCCTCCGAAATACACTTTTGAGCTCTCACTTGAACGGTTTAAGAAGCCCTCCATCTTTCTGTCTTACTGTTATGCATCATCAGTCTGTAATATTCAATGAGTCCCAAGTGTTGTTTTGTGTTTGAGTAATTGAATTGATTCTTTTGGTGCATTCACTTTTCCCCAAAACTGCCTTGTTTTCTGGTCCTCCCTAGTTAGTAATTTGCTGTTTCCCACAATGCCGTTTGTTACCCTTTAGGGGACGGGTTGTTTTCGGTCAAAGACGGGTAGTAGCACAGAAACTAATTGTGAACACAGGAAAGAGTTAAAGGTCACAGATACACCCCTACCTCAAAACACAGCCTTCTGTTCCATTTAGGATGCTGTCCAAGAGCGAAAACATCTTTTCCATCGAGAAAAGCCTTCAGTCCTTTCGGTTTTGAAATAACCCCGACCATGGCTATGAAATATCAGTAAGTTAGAATCTATGGCCCCGACCATGGCTCTGAAATGGTTAAAGCAGCATATTAATGCTAACCATGGCTATGAAATATCAGTAAGTTAGAATCTATGGCCCCGACCATGGCTCTGAAATGGTTAAAGCAGCATATTAATGCTCATGGTTTTGAGATGTTCAGTAATGTTCGGATGCTCATATACTTTTGTCCACGTCCTGCTACTTTGGGATTATGAGAACAGAATTATGTGTAATAGTATAAATTACTAATGAATTTGATATCATCTTTGTAGTAGTACAAGATTCAACATATTACTTTCAAACCGCTGGAGTAATACAAAAGGCATTTTTTTAATTACATAGCTTGAAAATCCGTATCACTTCGCCTCTCAGAAGGGCTCATTGTGGAAATCTCTTTGTTCTCCGCAGCCTCTCTATAACAATCTGACAATCTGCACTCCTCTCAGAGGTTGAGCTTCCTCATTTGTTGGTTGGTGAATAATAACAGTGTAAACTGGAAGTCGGTCTTGAGTCAGTCATCGGAAGGAGTTACATTGTTTAATGATACAGTACCTCAGAACAAAACCATCATTATCCCGAATTGACTCGGAGTCGGCATCAAATTAGAATGTGCAGTCTTTTGGTAATGATGAGGTTAGCACATCAATGCACTGTCATTCTGGCGCAGGTCAGGTTGCTATGATACGCCCACTTCCTCTAAGCTGACATTGAAACCGTCACATTAAGACGTCAATTCTGTAAGTTTCTACTCCTGTGTTTTTTTTATTCCGTCCTCTGCAGAAAACAGAGCGCCATTAGGAAGAAGTGATGAACGAGCAGACAAAATGTCACCAACACTGTTCGAACGTGGTCGCAACTCAGTCCAACAGATGGTCTTGAAATGTATAACCTTTACTTGACTTTTATCAATCTATGAATGTTGATCATCCTGCTATCATGGAGCAGATTTCCTCCTGTAGCTGTATGGATTTTGATCATCTAATGGTGTAGTGTTTAGGATCTTATCGAGTCGATTCAGGCGCCATTTTCAATATTAAACGATTGATATTGATGTCTCGGATGGCGCGCTGACAATCTGCAGTGGGCTGGAATTTTCCCCACCATGCCGCAGACAGGTAGACGCGTGTGATAGATCATGTTCAAGGTAAATACCAAGAGTCTCGGAGAAAGGATGTAAACGTCGAAGGGGTCGGGAAGACATGATTATCACTTGAGGGTTTATTGATTTTGTTGTTTTTCCTCACTTGAACATAGAAATCATGTGTTGTCTTTAAATGCAGCCTGCTCACTTTGTAGCTCAATTCTTGACCTTTGAGAGAGTTTATTTAAATAGCTTGTTTCAAACAGGAAATTTAAAGTGCTTTACGTAGTGTATAAGGGCTTAGAAAATGCTAATAGAAGTATATAATGTCCATTCCCATGCGCTATTATGTCTCTTAAGTTGTTGAAGCAATTTTTGGGTCATTTGTTACACAGATTTGCTAAAGTTATCAATTTTTTTACCACTCGAGAATTGATAAAAATTATAAATAATCCCTCTAAACTACCACATTAAGACACCAAGACCTTGAGGAACACCGTAGAAAAAGCCATGCTGTGATTTGGAATCAAAAACTTTTGACATTTGGAGATTTCTGCTATTGGATAGCGAGCACTTCTGCTCTGGAAGCTGCTCAGAAACCCCCTTATTGTCAATCTACGTAGGAAAGCCATCCATCCTCTGAATGCCCTAGGTCTCTTGTTTGTGGCTGTAAAGTTTCACTACAATGAAATGGTTATTATGGGGACTAACATCATCACACATGAATACAGTTGGGCTCATTGGATCCACAAGAGTCTCAACTTTACAGTCTTTGAACATGGCAGTGCCAGTTTTCCCTCGCCATTGGATTTTTTTGGCCTTATTTACATAATGCTACAATAAAGATAACTTTGAAATAAAAACATTTGAACCTAACGCCTTCTCAACTTGGCTGGTATGTGTGCAGAATCAACACTTTTTATAGATCAGGCCACTCATGTTTGTTGTCACTTTAACCCCATAGATAGGCCTAGAACCAGACTCGAGTGTTAAAGCCTTCATGGCACAGGTACAGACGACACACGCTGCTATTTTACCCCACTCAAGTTTTAAATTAAACGCATCTTAAAAGCATCGCTCGGTGTTATATTCGGTACACTCTGCAGGCGGCAAAACATCATCCTCTAGCTCGCGCTCGGGTACTGTCATGCTTTTGAGCTGCGAAGTTTCCATCAAAACCGTGCAGGCACATTTTAGTTTCACAAAAAAAGAAAGAAAGAGTCAGTAACACCTATCCCCGATATCGCCTCGCACGCACACCAGCCATCCCTCTAAATGTCACAGGCTCGGCAGAACGCTCCGTCGATGCCAAAGGTTCAGAGGCCCAAGGATCAATATTACATCATTTCTCTCAATTAGGGCATATTTATTCCCCTCAAGTTATTGTACATCTGCGAGTGATCCTATCTGTATTCCTGGCAAGTCTCCAGATGAGGCGAGGCCCCGCGGGGAGGGGAAGACGGAGCGAGATAAAGACGGAGAGCGAGGGCGGGGGGAAGAGAATGAGAGAGGAATTAAGGTAGGGGGAGTTTGGGGCTAAGAGGTAAAAAAAAAGTGAGCGAGATCATTTAAGATTCACAGAGGGGGATGAAATATGGTGGTGTCTTACCTTGAGTTATTACAGATGAAAGTGGATACAAGACAGCACACTGTCCCAAATGGTTAATATGCCCTGCGGCGTGGAAGCATAAATCGTGACTGTCATATTATAGGCGGGGTTGCCGGTGCTGATTGGAAGGGATTCTTGGCAAAGGAATGCTCCCATTAGTGTTTTACATAAGTGCAGTAATGAGGGGGACAGTCTGTGCGAGCGCTTCAGGAGACCTGGACCCGACGGAGGCTATACGAGTTTACTCAACACCTTGAGGAAACTCGCCGGCGCGTGACTCACATTTTGGATCGTGATTGACCTCTAAAGTCAAGCTACCTGACCGTTCCCCCCGCTCCGCTTCCTGTCAGCGGCTCCCACCTGCAGCCTTGTACCTGTCTCCGCGAAACTAAGAGGAAAAATGGCTGAAGGCGTTTGCTCTCCTTAGCAGAAAATAGCATCAAGAGCCGGCCAAGGCGCTTGAGTATTAAGATATACTGCCTCTTGTGTGTGCCAGCCATGCTTCCCGTCTCTGGGTAGACCTATTAATCATACATTGGGCTTTGGCATGTAGTCTTGTTGGTTGTTGTTTTCTATTTTTATGTTTAAGTCCTATAGTGCTGCTGCATTGCACCTGCACGTATGTACTCGAGAAGGTCACACGACTTCTGCCTTCGTCTGTATTGTTTGGCAGATCGATAGCTGTTTGAGGAGGGCTACCAACCCTCTGACACAAGAACAGGCTGTTCTCAAGTATGTGGATGATTGAGAAAGAAACTTGGTGGAGATGAATGCTTGGTAGTGGTTTTGTAGACTAATCTCACCAATAGACTGTATATAAAGATGGACGACATGACAGCTCCCGAAAAGCGAAGCCAAAACATCTCAATTGCCCCCTCGTGGCTGGTTGCAGTATACGTCATAGATCCCGCCCAACTAAAAAGTCAAAGTACACATCAAATACATTTTTTCCAAAGATGGTTTCTGTCATTTTTAACTTTTACATTTTTAGATTTTAATTAGTTATTTGATGCTATAAAAAGGGTCATGATTGATAGCTGTGATTGACAGCTGCTCTGAGTGAAGTAGTTGCGCAACCGGTGGCTCGGGAACTTTACGAGAGGAGATGTAATTTTAACTTTCCATAATCGTCATGAGTCTGTGTAATAGAACGTGTCAGTTTGATCATCATCATGTAGTTATAGAGATATTATGATTAGCTGTTGTGTCTTTCTAGCCAAACAGCTACTGTGGTGCTACCGTAGCAGCTCACGTTAGCAAGCTGTGGCCCTGCTCGGCTCGTGATTGGCTCGAGCGAATGTGTGGGCGGGACCTCGATCCTGCGGCTCCAGCATCCCCGAACACTACTGCACAGACTCTGGCAACCAAATGATGTAAAGATCTCAAGATGGCAGCCCCTGAAACCGGGATATTTTGGCTTCACTTTTGTACAGTGGCGATGCGTTGTCCATCTATATATACAATCTATGAATATGACTAACCAGCTTATTTGTGTGCACTGAGTAGTGACACCGCTCTTACTGAATACAGTTTAAATCAAGGATGATTCCTGATGAATCCTTTACATACTGTATGTAAAGGATTCATCAGGAATCCTCCAGTAAATGTGAGATACTGCCGCAGCCATGGTGGCCATTTTTACTTCTTTGGTTCACACTGTAACTTCCAGTTCACCACAGTTTAAGATTTAACAGCTGTGGACTAGCTATTCAGGCTGTCAAAGCTGCAGTAGTGCTGTGTGTGTGTAGGACCTTATGTTTCAGTACAACAACCCCTTCAGGCGCTCGCTCCGTGATTGTTACTCCGGTTTCTTCCAGCACAACTTTAAAGCCGCACTTTTTTTTTTTTTTTTTTGAGGTTATCATTGGATTTTTCTAGCATTTCTCTGACTCATGTCTCCAGTGCTTCCACATGTAGTAACAGTCTGTGCAGCTCCCATCCAGCTGTTGCTCCATCAACAGCTGTGTACTTCAGATCTGAGCTAGAATTTTAAATTGGAAACCCTCCTCCTCACGCTGCCTCGTTTCTCGTGCTCCTTCCAGCGCCGTCATGTATCAGTAGCTTCTGCACCCAGCAGCCGTGCACTCTGTCTGATACTTCATTCGGCGTATGGATTACCGGCAGCAGCGAGACTCGCTTGCCGACTCGTTCTGCGCCGGGTGACAGCTCGGGCACCCCGAGAGCCGCCTGCTTTAAAATTAAACGCACCTTTTAGTGTGGCAGTTAAGCACAGCGGTTTTTACAGCCATTAGATTAGCCCTCGGTTTAACCCCAACACAGCGACGGCACCTTGCTCTCTTTTGAGCCACTATTCATAACCGCTAGCAGGGCAGAGGAGACGTTAATTCGCTCTGGTGACTCTGAGATCTTTTTATTCTAATTCCTTGCTTTCTTCTCTGTAAAGTTTTATTCTCTCTCCGGAGAAGCAGAGCATTTTTCCCAGAATTTATCGCAAACCTTGCAAACTTTCCCCTCGTCGTCGCTCCCTCGACAGCGCCTGTGTGTTGCCTGGTTGCACTAATTGCCCCTACCGTGTTCCCAGCCAAACAGGTGGCCATATTGGTTTCCTTCCGGCTGCGTTTATGTGACTGTGCGTCCAGGTTGGACAGAGATGACAGCGTCTCCTCTCCTCGCCCGGAGCGCGACCTTGGTTGGGCGGTGCTCCCTCTGCACTGTCTTTGCTCTCACATTGGGCCAACTTGCGATTGTGTGTGTGTGAGACAGAGAGAGAGATAGAGCGGCCTCTGATGTCTAGCCAGAAAAGCTAGAGGGCCACGGTCGGGAGGGGAGGGAAGTGACAGTGGCGGCAAACTTTGGCACACATGAGACCACAGATCTATGATGTCATGATACAGCTGCTTCTAACAAGCAGAAAACATTAATGTTCAGCGTCCGTCACACATTCACACACACAGAGGTCTCATGCAGCTTTTACCACCTCGCACTGTCACCTCGAGGGATTTTGTATGCGCTAAAGCAATCTGATATGGTCCGATTTGTCTCCCTCCACACACTTACAGTATGTGTTGGTCCATTGTATCTACGGTTGTGGTCCTCTGCTCGGTCCGTGGGCGGTCACGCTACAGGGAATAGGAATGTGTCAGATGAAATGCTGTGGATATTTGTCTCATAACCACTATGAGTCAGGCAACACCTTGTTTTCTATACCTTGGGTAAAGAAACAATATTTTTTCCGCGGCTGTGGGAGGGATTATGACACGCTCAGATAGGCCCTGACCTCTCTATACCGACCAGAATAGAATCAGATAGAACAGAGAGTGGTGTTGTCCTTGCACAAATCATATCTACAGCTTCCTGTTACGTATTATGATGACATTTCTTGCACTTATTAGTAATCATTGTGTCCTTGCCTTACCATTGTCAGGAATAAAGAATGCCTTTCCTTGTATTTCACCCTATTTACGTTATATTATATATTTTTTATAACCAATGGATTTATTCTGTTCTGTACTGATGTCAGAAATAAAAATGAATTGTTAGAATTTTTCAAAATAAGAGAGAGAAAAAAACACGCAGTGATATACAGTAGGTTCTCATTAACTTTGGGGTTAAGAGTTAAACCTTGTGACTGTTTCCACTCCCACGCCTTTATTATTATCCAATATCATTATTCAAAGCTTTACTGTCTGAAGAATCATGGGAGAGAGAAAGTAATAATGAATAAAACATAGATATTAGGCGATTTCATTTAATTCTTTTCTAAAGGTCAGAGAGTTATGCTGTGTTTTAGCTATGAAATTCGTTATTAGTAGATATTTTACTGCTTTTAATTCCTCAAATGTGGAGAGCCTGTCTCTGTTGTATGGATCAGTATTTTCCAATAGAACCAATAGATATATGTAAATTAAACTGAAGTGTTGCATACATATGAGTATGTTTGTTTTCCCCTGCTGACAAACAAATTAATTCCATTATATTTACAACATTACTACCATATAACCACTAAAATAATAATAAAAAAAGTAAAAAATAAATGAATCAATTTAAAAGTTAATAAATAAATAAATGGGAAAAATAAATAGAACGGTTGATAAAAATTGGAATTAATGCAAAGACAAATAAATAAAGAAGCAAATTAAAACAAAAATATCAATTAATGACACATTTTATTGATTAATTGACGCCTATATTTATTTTTAATATTATTTTTGGTACATTTAATGGTAGATTTATGTATTTATCAAGTAATTTATTTATTATTTTGCCAAGTTCCTTCCTCCATAAACTTTTTGCCTAATTCCATACTATATATTATAGCACTGTTTCACATTTAATGATCAAGAAAGTAACACAAATAATGATTTTAATATAAATTACTTTTTAGAATACGTTATTCAGAGCACTTTGATCGTTTGTTTGTATGTTTGTTTGTTTTCTCATATGTTGCAAGTTGCATTGTGGGAGAAAAGATTCCATCAACAAGACCACAGTCAGGAATAAAGCAGTTTTACTCAGCGTGCTAGCTGGAGTTGTGTGCATGTGTACTGAGTCAGTATTCCACTGTGAATTCAATCAGTACAGTTGGGACGTAGCTTCGGCAGTTCCTCCCCGAGCATTCTGGGTGACAGTCACGAGATGTTCTTGCCAATATTAAATCCAAAATTGTTACTTCACAGTTCAACATATTGCTTTTGGAAAGGACCAAAATGTTCCCAACAATGAAACCAAAGTGCCCAGAAAATCTTTTGTTGTAAAAAGATTTCATTTTTTTTTTCTTTTCCCCCCCTGGTTCCTAGTGAGAAACCACAGCCGCCGTTGCCAGCTGTCTTGGCAGCACTCTGGCTTAATCTCGGAGACTCAGGCTAACCGTAACATGGAAGCCTCCGTCTCTTCTTTAGCAAACACACACCAGACTATCCAATCTGCCTGCCAACCACAGGCCGGATAGAAGACACTGAGCATCCTTCCATGCAGTGACGCAGTATTGATATTGATTTTAATTATGTCAGACGACTTGTGCATCGGTGGTCCATTAGTTGCTGCAGCTGGTGGAAAGGCATCAACAAACAGATTTTTCCGAATTTTTTCCAATGTAATTGTCCCTAAGAGGACTGGATTGGGTCTTTTTTTCAATTTCCATCACATGCAGCTTTTAATATGTCCCTGACGGATCTACTGCAAAATATTAAATCGTACAAAAAACAGAGAAGGTCTTGGAGGAAGTAGTTAAACCAATTTCCTCACGGACAAACCACATGGAATTATGTGACTGACTAAGTTCCCTTAAGGCAGTGTGTTTAAGTACATAGGGAAATACAACCACTCGGTTAAGGTTAGGCAAAAGGTCGTCGTCATGGTGACAGTCCACGGTTTGTCCAAGCATTCGCTCCCCCTCTAACACTCTGGGCAAAAAGCTGCCAGTTTTGATTGGCTGCTTAAAACGCTGCTCGCCCAAGGATCGGTTGACATTTCGTGCACTCTGTCTGGCACAAGTCGGTGATTTGATTTAGGTTTTTTTTACGACTGGGGAAGATTTACTTCCTTGCACACCGACTGGCAACACAAGATACATAAAAATAGACAGGAAGAGTTCACACTGTCTCCTATTTTTCTCTTCTCTTGACACTCATAATATTCAGACCAATAATTATACAGTTCCATATGCAGCCGTTATCATCCAGATCCAATGCTGTCACTCATGCTGAGCTCCTCTGATTGCCCGAGTGGTTCTGTAATAGTAGTAGCAGAAGGAGCAGTAGTAGTAATAGTAGGAGTAGTAGTAGTAGAGGCAGTAGGAACAGCAGCAGGAGGAGTAGTAGTAGTAGCAGCAGCAGCAGTAGTAGTAGCAGTAACAGCAGTAGTAGGAGCAATAGTTGTAGTATTAGTAGTAATAGTAGTATCAGAAGGAGCAGGACAGTAGTAATAGTAGAGGCAGTAGGAACAGCAACAGGAGCAGTAGTAGTAGTAGCAGTAGTAGTAGCAGTAACAGTAGTAGTAGCAATAGTAGTAGTAGTAATCATAGTAGCAGTAGTATTAATAGTAATAGTAGTAGCAGTAACAGCAGTAGTAGTAGCGATAGTAGTAGTGATCATAGTAGCAGTAGTATCAGTAGTAATAGTAGTAGCAGAAGGAGCAGCAGCAGGAGCGTAGTAGTAGTAGTAGTAGTAGTAGTAATAGTAATAGTAGTAGTAGTAGTAGGGGCAGTAGGAACAGCAGTAGTAGCAGCAGTAGCAGCAATAGTAGTAGTAGCAGTAACAGCAGTAGTAGGAGCAGTAACAGTAGTAGTAGTAGTAGTAGTAGTAACAGTAGTAGTAGCAATAGTAGTAGTAATTGTAATAGTAGTAGTAGAGTTAAAAGAAAAAGCAGTATATTTACTTTATTTATCTCCAGTATTTGGAGTACTGACGGATCAAAACTTAGTTAGAAAATACAAAACTCCCCCATCCCCAACCAGCAGTCAAAGAGCAAACACAGAGAAACCAAACTCAATGCTGACTCAATGCGTTGCCAAAAGGCTTTTTTCTCCTCCACCATCTCCTCCCCGGGCAGCCACTAAGAAGAGCCGACTTACAGATATAGAGAGTGCACCTCCCTGACATCACACGCATATTTTAGCGGTAATGAAGTCCTTGCAACTTTCGAAAACTCCGAAACAGTTATCTCCCGTTGCCACTAAAGTGCAAAAAGTGCCCAATGCAGCCTTAACAAAAAAAAAGGAGCATAAAAGTCGCTCAAACGCTCCAAAGTTACGCCAACAAACGTCTCGACTTTAGTTCATTTGGCAGGCAGAAGTAGAACTTGGCCGAGCCGTCTCGCTGCGGTCTTTTTTTTTTTTTTTTTACAGATTATAAATTCAAAGTGGCATCATAAATAAATCAATTCTAGAGGAAGAGCAGCGAAATTTGGATTGTATTGACGCCACTAGGGGAATTTATTTTTGGATGCGCCTAAATATTAGGTCCACCTCTTAATATTGCGCAATCAATAACCTGTCATAGGTAGAGCAGATAAGTAAGGTTTCCCCCCCTGGATAAACTTAATTAGCCCATTTCATGGAAGAAGCAGGTGGCGCTGATATTTAACACACTCCGTTTTTTTGGGAGGCATGTGTGAAAGAAAAACAGCACTAACCTATCAACACCAGGCAGCTTCAGAGTCCCCAGGCTGGGAAGCTGATTGCTGCCAAGTCGCCCCTGTGTGTCTGTTTGGGAGTGTATTCAGTGTGTGCATGTCGGTGTGTCTGCGGCGCTCTATTGTATAAGCTGTGTGTGTATGTGTGGATTGTCCCAGTTTAGAAGACCCAGAGCTATGACTCATCAACTAATAAAGCAGGAGGTGAAGGAGGAGTGAGAGAGTGCGCATTACACATTCACAGTCCGTCTTTTTCGGCTTCCTCTTCCATCAGTTGATGCAGCGAAATGCATTCGGATAAATACCCAAACAATGTTGCATCCACTTATCATTCCCCTTGTCAACTGAAAAAGTGTGTTTGTGTCCTCAGTCGTCCTCACTGTGCTGTCAGATCCCTTCCTCTTTCCTCCTGACAAAAAATGTCAGAGGCAGTACAGTAGCTGCAGCGCTACGAGCAGCTGTGGATGTGCCAGCTGATGTTTATGCTAATAGCATTTTATGTTTCTGTGTTGATGCTACATAGATGGCTGCTACAACACTAATAGAGACAATAATTTATGTTAATTTCCGCTCTCGGTGTTTGTTCGGTTGATGCTTATAGTTCATTAGTCACCATTAAAAACAGTTTACATTATTATCTGTGTTGTGCAGAAAAGTCCATTAAACATAATGGAGTCCAATTTTTTGCACACTGGACTAGTTCCAGCATTGACTCGCAGAATAATAGAGCGACGCTACATGTGGCTAAACAATAACATGATGCATCACTTTCCGTGCCAGTTGTTGGCACAATGGGAAGACCATGAAGTAGTGTCTTAACCATAGAAATGAAATAGGAGTAGAAGGGTTATTGAACTGTTTGCTGTGCTAATTTCAGAAGTACACAATGGCGATCGTTGTTAGTTGTTATGGTGACAACAGAACACATGTCAGTGGGGTCGTAAAGTGTGTGGACGCAGATCCCGGAGACAGCTGACTGGCTAGTTAGCTTGATCCGAGGCGGAGGAACCATTTGCAAATTTCCAAAAATACCGGATACCAGTGTGAAACCAGAAGTCAATGTTGATTTATTTGTCACGTAACTTCCGTACTTAAGTAACGCCACTTCCGTAGTTATTTTAATCCAAACTACGATATTTTCCTAAACCTAACTATTTTTTTTTTTTGCCTAAACCTAACCAAGATGTTTCCTGTGTAGATGAAAGTTTATTTTGAAAAGATTGAATGCAATATTTACCAATTACATTGGTATCAGGTCACAAATACATGGTGTAATTTTCAAAAAGGCTCGGTGATTTCGTAAAACAGCTGTAGTTTTTAGAAAATATCACTCAAACAGGAGTACATTTTGCGTTGGTTGGGGACTGTTTCAGCTGTGGATTAAACCAACCAACTGCATGGTGAATGGGACTAATAAGTGAGTTAAAATAGAAAAGGTGCATTATCTAAAAATAAATGTAATTTGACCTGAATGATAGCTGCTGCTGCTAACAGGCTGTTAGCGGCCTACAGTAACAGGCCCTACACTATGTGTGTGCTGTTGTTGATTCAGGTATGTTTCAGTGTTCATATGTTTCCAGCTCCTGTATTTCCAACATGACGTGAAGGCAGCATGTCTGACAGCAGGGAAAGCCGACACACACACACACACACACACACACACATACACACACACACACACACACATACACACACACACACACACAGAGTAGAATTCCTCGTTTCACAGAATTTGTCAGAATCCGACAATAGGTGACGGCTTTTGCCGCATTGATTTTTCTCTGTCAGACAGGATGTCCAGTAGACACATTCTGACGTGTTGTCATGATTGTTACCATTTGAACTTGGCCTTTACCGGCTAATATTAGTGCTTATTTTCTAAAGGTGGGTAATAATGTCAGCTAAACGTCAGTCACGCTGGAAAGAAAATGTGAGTAAGAAGTGGAAAGTTTTGCCAGGGTGAGGGAATGACTGCCAGTAGATCAGTCCGAATTAGGGCTGTCAGTCGATTAAGATATTTAATCGTAATTGATCGCACATTTCTATCTGTTCAAAATGCACCTTAAAGGGAGATTTGTCAAATATTTAACACTCTTATCAACATGGGAGTGGACAAATATGCTGCTTTATGCAAATATATGTATATATTTATTATTGGAAATCAATTAACAACACAAAACAATGACACATATTGACCAGAAACCCTCACAGGTACTGCATTTAGCATAAGAAAATATGCTCAAATCATTACGTGGCAAGCTCAAACCCAACAGGCAACAACAGCTGTCAGTGTGTCTATGACTTGCACCAAACTGCATGTAATCATCATAAAGTGTGCGTGTCTGTAAAGGGGAGACTCGTGGATACCCATAGAACCCATTTTCATTCACATATCTTGAGCTCAGAGGTCAAGGGACCCAAATATTATACAATTAAAAGTTAAAAGGCTGAATTTGCAGCCGTTAAATAGCATTTTTTCAGCTATACATATTTGACAAAGGCTGGAGGATTGGCTTTTCAGTGTTTGGCCTTGGGTGAAAGCTATTCCCATTCATGACTACTGACTGAATTCATTCTGTTTTTAAGGTGGACTTTGGGCAAAGCTCAAGACATCTTACTTTAGAATGGAAGTCGCATTAATATCAACATGCATCTGAAGTTTTGAAGTTCTGTTTGAAGTAAAACACCAGCCCAAGAGAAGCCTCCACACACTGCACACTGAGCTCCCCTCCAATCTTTGAACAAGCATGTCTTCTGCGGAGGGCATACAAATCAAGGGCATATCACGCTCAAACACTACGTCACTTTTTTATCCGCGAAAGTGGATGACTCATCAGGTGAAAGGCAGAACCAACGCATGCCCAAAGGCACGGTCGGCAAACACTGAATCAAATTGGATCGTGCCGTCCGTGTGCGTACGTGTTCACGGGGTTCTGCGGGTCTTCCGCTTGTAATTGAGACGGCTGCGTGCGTACACAGCGCCCGTTGCATCTTCATATCTCCATGTCATTTTTTTGTCAGGGAGTATAATGCGCCGTATCTGCGCTCATCCAACAGCTGTCAATCTGCCAGCCGCTCTACACTCATCCCACGTCTGCTGGAGAATACCAAAGCCTCCTGGGGTGCTTTGTGTGTGAAAATGAGTGAGTGAGTGAGTGAGATCACTGGGTTAGAGATCGCGTAGTGGAGGAGTGTGGAGCGCACACTGAAGAGATATGAAAGCAGAGTTCAGTGGAGAAGGGTAGACGGCCGCCACGGGCCCGCTTTATGTCGGCCATGGGGGTTGGTTTCATATTACTATATAATGGTATTGGTTCAGCCCACTTAATGAGTCACATCATTTCTTACGTTCAAATGGGTTCTCAGGAATTAAATGATAGGACGGAACTGTTGAGTTAATGACTTGCTCTTACTGTATAGGGCCGTTGCCTTAAGCGTGAGGGAAAAGAATAAGAACTGTTCCTTTACTGGCTGAATGCAAAAAGGTGTAGGGTAGACAAGAGTGAAGCACTGGTTTGCCACCCGATTCGACTGTTATCAGCCCATTAAATGTGTGTTATCAGTTGTTACATGCATCATAGATGTGGGTCAGTAGGGACCTGCTACACCTACTGCGTACATTGTGAAAGTGAAACTTAAATGAAACGTATTCTAACACGTTGTAGAACTGCATGAAAAGTTTGAACAGAAACAAAACAGCTTCTTTAGGTTTAGGGAACAAAGTACAATTTCTTTAGGTTTAAGCAACAAAAATACAACTTCAACTTCTTTAGGTTTAAGCAACAAAAATACAACTTCTTTAGGTTTAGGCAACAAAACTACAACTCTGTTATAATCACTAAGGTCGCTGGAGGTCGCTGTTGTCGTCTCTTATTCCTTTCTCTATGATCGACCATGTGAATAAATGATAAAACCTACTAGTGGGTGTAGCAGGACCCTACTGACCCACATCTATGAGGCTTATAACCACTGATAATGCACATTTAACGACCTGATATCAGTCTAATCGGCTGGGTTTGCCAACTAAAAAAGGCTCCAACTCCAACTCCAACTCTAAAGAAGCTCTGTTTACTCTCACCAATCTTGCGTCATATACAGTATATGATCTACCTTTACATCCATATGGATGAATCTGCCTCCTTTAGGAGGCTTAATTTGCATCGGGACTGTCCCTGTTTATCATTTCTCCCTCGTAGCTGAATTTGCATAGATTACCATTAAGATTCCAGCCCCCTCTTTTGTGCTCCGTCCTCAGGTAGATTATGAATCCTAAAGAGAGGACGCTTCTTCAAAGCGGTAGAGCCAGCTCTGTTTTGACTGACCATCTAGCATAGCTCCCAGGCTTCAGTGGTTTGTTCTCCTTTGGGTTATTTTTGGGTCTCATTTTTTGGAATTTAAGTTTTGCCTGTCCTACTTACTGCATTCCCCAAAGTGAACTCGAGGCCTTTTTCAGCCTGATCCAGATTTTCCTCCCTCTCTCTCTCTCTCTCTCTCTGTCTGCCTGTCGTTCCCTCTCTCTTGCTCTTTCCGACTCCCTTCGCAGCCATCTGTTCATGCTTGTGGCATCTCTCTATCTGTCTTCCCTCCCTGCCATATTTCACTCTTCTCCTCTCAACTCTCCCAACATTTTATCCTCGCTCCCTCTTGTGTAGCTTCCCTTTTGCTGCCTTTCCCATGTTTGTATCGCATCATTAACAGCCTTCCCGGCGCTCATAGTTTCTCTTTCGCTCTCTCTCTCGTAGCATCTGACAACCATTACTCTCAACACATACCTGTAATGTGATTTCTGTCAGTGTCATTGTTGTGCTCCTGGAAGATTAATTCCTTCTGGTCATTTACAGGAAATCTTCTTGTAATTTTTCAACTTATTGTTTCAGCTATCCAGCCTGCAACTTTACTGTTTCGGTTCAGTCTCGCTGCTCTCATCAACCTAGTTTCCAGGCAGCTGTTTTCAGCAAAATAAAGCTCTAATATTGACTGTAGGCTACCTGCCCAACACAGAAGAGCAGATAGACAAAGTTAGCAGCTATCTGGTGAACAGA
>CAKAOI010033970.1:0-14075 GCA_916701655.1 Sebastiscus albofasciatus
GTTTATGAGATTTTGTTTTCATGTTCTGCTGAAGGATTTTGTTTTGTGGCTAACTGTAGGAGGGAGGCATAAATCTCACTGCAAGCCAAGCTTGTTATGCTCTTTTCAGCGAGTGTGACCCGCACGCTCCCGCCTGGAGCTCCTTCACGTCACGCTGCCGGCGCTGCTAAGCGGTCGAAATCCACAGTTGATTAAAACCTTTATCTTATTTCCAATTCTGCTCTCCCGGTGGCGCGTTAGGCCCACTCGCAATTAGTTTGATTGACAACTCGGTGTGTTGTTTGCGCTCATGTGTGCGGTCACACGCTTCTGTGTATGGACGTGAAGGAGCCCCCGGGCGAAGTATGCGGGCCGCCGCTGAAGAACGGTGCTCTGCCTCCTCCTCCTCCTCCTCCTCCTCCTTCTTCTCCTCCTCCTCCTACCGGGGAGCTACACATCTTTATCAAATGGCCTGTGGCATTTCCCTGTCAGCCAACACTTTGGGGTTCAAGGATGTTTTTGTTGGTCCAGACGTCAGCGGCTGGATGTTGTTGTGTTTAACTCCATGCACTTCCCATTGCCCTTTCTCCATCATTGTGGTGCTTCATGTGTGTGTTCGGACCATCTCCTCCACTGGTGTGGAGGGCAGCCAATCTGTCCACGAACAAATCCCTAGTTCAGACCAAGACTGGATATTTTAAGTGGCAGCATCTCCAGGCAGCTAATTTTAATTTTCTCTCTCTCGATGCTGATTGTAGGTCAGCGTCGTGTCGACCAAGTAATAAGATTTGGCCAAAAATAATCTAATCTCACACCCTGTGTTTAGGGTTAATCCACAAAAGAACATGTGCTGCCATATTCTCTCAACCTGCTCATCTCCTCAGTGAGGAACTCTGGGATTTGTTTGTGGACCGCGTGTGGCCCGGCTTGCATCGCTCGTTAGTACCGAGGAACATCTTGGTCCCGTTCACTGCCAATCGCACAAAGATGGCCTGAAGCATTAAGGGGCATTTCAGAGGACACTCAGCCCAGCAGGTCCGTCAGGGCTTACTGGGCATACTGGTGCTGTGGCCTCAGCTAGGGGGAGAAATGGAGGTGCTATTATTCCCATGCATTTGCTGTTTCTCCCATGTTGTCCTCTGATCATCATTAACTCCATTTTGTACACTATGTTATGCTGTAGAACATGAAAATAAAAACACCCTGCCTCAAGCCTACCAAGTGTCCAGACACGAGTTAGTGAGGGGGTCGCCCCGAAAAAACCTCTGTTCTCAGTTTTGATGCTTTTATTTTGATGACTAGTGCTCATTGCTGTCTCTCCATTTGTTGGGCTCAGTCCTCTAGGTAACATCAAATGCATGAATTTCCTATAATTATAGGAAATTAGTGCATTTTGTATTCTCTAATTGCTTGTGTGCGAGTATAAAAGTGCTTTCCGTATACCCCAAACAGCAAAACCATTAAGCTAACAGTTTGTTTTTGACCTCAGAAACAGCTATTACAGCTCAAGGTCCACTTACTCGCTTGTTCTGGAGCTTTTGATCGTATCATACAGTGCATTCAAATGGGATCGTGTTTACGAGAAAAGTTGTGTAAGTTGTAAACACAAACTCACGAGGTTCATTTGAAGGCACCGACACAGTCTTCATCAGCAGATTGAGTTTTGTCATGAAACATGTAGATATTCAAACTTTACGTGTTTCTTTGATTTCATAACAACTGAGCAAACTGCTGATGAAGACCATGTGATCGAGTCAAAAGCTCCAGAAGAAGAAGTAGTGTTTAAACGGGTCTTGAGTTGAGATTGTTTCGTCAGCTAATAATCCAAATTGTTTAATTTAATTTTCCAAGTACATTAAAACATGACAAAATAGCTTTTAAGCGAGACCCATAGTTGCATTCTTGCAGCCTAAAACTTTAAATCCGAACCCAACGCATGAACGTGTGGTGAGATGTTTGGGGATATTGGATAATTTACTTCCTTTTAGGCAAAACTGGCAGAAAAAAAAGGGATCATGACTCTTCTATTCTGACTCCCTAATGATGCCAAACATGCCATATGGCCTCACGCTCCTGATCTGATCATATTCACATTAGAGCAGAAGTGAGCTCTCAGCCCTGCAACCTGGGGGGAGAGAGTGAGCCGCTAAACAAACGCGAGCTCAGAAAGAAACGGCGTGCCATTACAAACATGTGTTAGCACAGCAAGAATTAAAACTGTGGCATCAAAGCGCCACAATAGGCGGTCTTGTTGCACCAGCGAGAGTGATATGAATACTTATGAGGACTTTTTTTTCCTTCAAATGGAGCGGCGGGCGGTGTGGCTTTTGTTCTCTGGCGTTTGTTTACCCTCTCAGCTGCTGCCGCCTATTAAAGGGCTGAGCGTTCAGCCGTGATTTATAAGCTGAATAAAACAAGACGGCATTATTCCTCTCATACGAACGGTGTAAAAATCAAGTTGTGAGTTACGAGGGACCCTCCATGTATACGTCCTCACACACACACACACATTTTTATGTCACGCTATTGTCCGGCGTCGCTCCTGAGCAGTGATGGCTTTAACAGCAGTTCATATGTTGACAGTTTTATAAGCATTCGTGGTTTATGTACCTGAGATCAATATTTCATACATGACAAGACTTGTTTGTGACGAGAGGCTGACACTTATTATTATTGTTACACCTTATATCATCCAAGTATAGGTCAATATATGCTACAATATATACAGATTAAGCTTCAGTACAGCATATCTAAGCTACAGTGTGTGTTTATGTGACTTTAAAAAGGAATCCTACTTCTTATTTCTTTTTAATTTTCACCGTCCAGATGTTGAAGTTAGAGCAACTGGTTTTCCTCAGCTGTGTGGTTGCAGATTAACCGGCCAGCCACTTTCTAGCAGGCGATAAAACACGTGAGCAGGGTTGTTATCTGCACACAGACCGTCCTGTGTTCTCCACTCAACAATAGTCCGACAGCAGGTGGCACTCTGTGGTGAAAATGACTGGAAATGTAATTACACATGTTTTAAATAGTACTTAAAAAACACAGAAATTGATGAAGTGCACTAGTGGAGTAGTCCTAGCGTTGCCTCGCATGACCCCCTGAGTGTAGATTGAGTCGCGGTGTGTCTTCAAAGTGTCCAGATCCCGCCAACTGTAGGGCTAGTCTCCATGGCAACCATGCTGACGGGCAGGTTCCTATCCAGAGCTGGGGGTCAGGGCGGCGGCGGTGGTGTTGTCAATAAAAAGAGGAGGGATCCTCCGTCCTTCATTCGTTCAGGAATGCAAAGGAGGAAGAGGAGGAGGGTGGATGAAATGGCTTCGGGGGCATTTTTCTTTTGTTTGTTTTTGGACATTAATGAATGAAAATAGTCCTTAGCATGTGTTCCCAGGAGCTCTTTCACCCCCATTTGTGGTTATCTTTAGAGGAATACAGGAGTCCTGAATGTGCCTTGATGAGAGAGTTTCTAGAGTGGACCTCACCGGTTCGACCACGCCGCGCTGCGTGGCGCCGCGTTGCTGTGATATGACGATGATGGAATGTCTCTGGTGCTGGCTAGTCTGAGTTCTGCTTTCTATACCTATAAACTCAAAGATTTGTGATACAAAGAAAATGTCCTGTGAGTTGCGTTCAGGGGCCCCTTTGGCCTCGGGTTCTAGAGAGCTGTCGGTGGCGAGAGTGACTTTTCTACTCTTTGCCGTGACTTGTTGTAAACTAATTTTTGGATTATGACGATACTGTGTTTCAATGTGTTACTTTGTTTGTCTGTTATTTCTTCTTCTCTTTGTTTTCCCAAACATGGCTCCTCTCTCTCTCTCTCTCTATCTCTCTCTCTCCCCCTTTCGTACAAGGGCTTGTAGATACATGTGTGTCGATGTGAAGACTTGCTGTCGTGGTGCAATCTAGATAATGTTTGGGAAATCAAGGAATTCAGCAAAACCGCATGTGAAGCAGTCAGTGAGATGATCTGTTTTTAGTGCAGGAGCGATATCCACAGAAAACCTGCTCTGTGGGAATAATAATGAGGCAGATAAAGAGAAACACTCATCAGCCTGAATTCTATTATTGGATGTGATTATTCAGAAAAAGCCCAAACATTAAAGAGTATTTCAGCTCCTTCATTTTTGAACTTGAATATGCAACACAGAGACTCCGCCTCCTCTCTTTAAACGTCTCATCTCATTGGCTGTTTTATCTAATTACAATCATGTAGACCTCAAGAACTCAATGACTGTCGCACTGGATTTTTACACTCTTTTTTCAAACAGTATATATACTATATGCTCTGGTCTAACTGGATTTTTAATACTGCATGTGCATGCAAAATAAGGACATTATGAGACTTTATATAAATGTGCTCTATTTGTGCTTTGGCGTCCATGACGGGTTGGGAGCAGCCGGAAGTTGCCTCGGTGTACTTTTATTTTATTTCAACTGTGGTTTTCTAAACTGAAGATTGGTATACAGAACAAAGTGTTTTTTTTTTTAGTTGAAAGTACCTGTTATTCCCTGCTGGCTCGGACCAATTTGTCACAGTCTGAGTGGCGCTCTCATCCTTGTTGTGTGCATATTAACAGTTAGCCGGGCCCAGGAGAGTCTAGCGAGATGCTGCTGGAGGACGGATCGGTAGAGGAGGCTGTGTAGTGATGGGAACGCTGCCAGCTGGAGTTATGAAGACGCCTGAAGTCTCACTTGTTCTTCCTCCACCTGCATCCCCGAAACTCTGCTGAAAACACACAGGGAGCTTTAAAACTACTTGTCAAACATATATGTAGGCATGTATCGTGGTCATAAGAGGTAACCACGGCGTTGTTGGCACAGTGGCTGCTCTCCACCCTGACGTGGCCGGCACAGTATGTTGCGTTTTATATCCTTTTGAAGCCTCTAAATGTTCATGTTTGATATGTGTTTCCAGACTGTAAACTAAGTCGTAGATGCAACACATCGTCCTTCTCCAGATCTGTTCTCACAGTTGGTTGTAAAAATGTTAAACGCTACGTTGTCTGACGTAAACAGGGAGGATGGTTTCTGTGCTGAGGTGAAGCTCAGGATGTCATTTCATGAGCAGCATCGGTTCAACTTTTGGTTCAAAGTATTGAGGAGATTTCAAGGAATAGTTCGACATTTGGGGAATTAAGCTTATTTGCTGAGAGTTAGATGAGAAGATTGATTCCACTTTCATTTTTCTATGCTGAATATGAAGCCGCAGCCACTGGCTGCTTAGCTTAGCTTAGCGTGAAGACTGGGGGGAAAAGGGGAAACTGCTAGCTTGGCTAACAAATTGTAATAAAATCCACCTATACCAGAACCTTTAAAACGCACAAATTAACGCATTATATTTTGTTCTTTTTATTCTAGGAAGTTACTGATCCCGGCAATAGACCGTATATAAAGATGAATGACTCGTCTGTGCAAAAGTGAAGCCAAAATATCCCGGATACAGGGACTACCATCTTGAAATGTTGACGTTATTTGGAGCCAGAGTCTGCACAGTAGTGATTGGGGGACTGGAGCCGTGGTATCAAGGTCCCGCCCGAGCCAATCAGAAGCCAAGCATGGTCGCAATTAGCGTGAGCTACCGAGCTGCTACGTTAGCACCACGGTAGCTGTTTGGCTAGAAAGACACAACAACTTACCCTGATATCTCTATAACTACATTTATGATCAAATTGTCACATGTTCTATTACACAGACTTGTGACGGTTATGGAAAAGTTAAAGTTGCGTCTCCTCTCTCGTACAATTACCGAACCTACGGCTCTGCGACTACTTCACTCAGAGCAGCTGTCAACCATGACGTCACACCCCCTTTTTATAACTAATTAAAACCAAACTTACCAGAAAAATGAAAACATGAACATACATCAGCATGATAAGAACTACAGGCTTTATGAGCTATACTGCAGCCAGCCACCAGGGGGCGATCAAGATGTTTTGACTTCACTTTTGTGAAGCGGTCATGTCGTCCATCTTTATATACAGTCTATGATCTCAGCCAAGAAATATTGCAACACATAAAATCTTAAAAAAACAAAACGGATTAAACAAACAAGATATAACATGTTAATTAGTGAGCTTTAGAGGTGCGGTACGGTTTCCCCCTGTAGCCTAACCAGCTGTACATATTTACTGCACAGATATGAGAGTGGTGTCAATCTTCTCGTCTAACTCTAAGCAAATACGTTTTTTCAGATGAACAGTCAGTGCAGGACAGGAAGGGAAACCATTTAAAACAGTTTGCAGATGTGCCAGCCGACACTTTCATACACTACAAAGGCAAAACACACTGCTGTGATCTCCCTAAATTGTGTCTTCTCCAATCAGTATCATTTACCTCAAATATCTGATGCTGAAACAGCAACCCTGTCGGAGAAAGTTTCAATTTGCAGAAGGATTTTTGTGCTCTGATAGTATCTCAAACACTGTCTCCTAAAGCCTCTTCTCACCACTCTGCTTGTTTTATATTTATGTAGAGAGAATAAGTCTGGGAGACGGTTTAAATCTACGGGATGAGCTCCAGCAGGAGTCCCGCAGGTGTACTTCCTCTGGGTCATGAGGAGTAACAGTATGTTTTCATGAGCTCGGTGAGACATGAGACATTTATCATTCTGCTGCGCCGAGACGGTTGAAGATGTTTATACATTGGCACGGCTTTTTTTCCCTTTCCAGTCCAGCTTTTCCAAGCAACTCCAACATTCATGTCAGTCTGCATTATTTATCAAGCAAAGCATTTGAATATGCAACTAAATATCTCAGCTGCAAACATTTGTCGCATGTGTTTTATTTTTCATAAACACCTTTTGGGCAGGACTTCATGCATACGCTTATATCACACAACCCAGACCTCTCTGCACACACACACACACACACACACACGCACAACATGAGTGAAAGAGGTGCGAACGCCAACTGTGTTGGATCATGTCACCGGGGCAATATGTGCCCGTGCTGCTCGACATATGTCCCCGTGGCTTCAGGTCTCGTCCTGTGATGATGTGAAGAGCTCGCTGGTGGAAGCTGCTCGCGTCTCTCCAGGCCGCTGGTCCAAACGCACAGCTCCGCCAAGGAGTCGATAGCATCATATGTACATGTGTGTGTGTGTGCAGCATGAGATGATGGAGTGTGTGTTTCACATAACCGCCTGAGGTATGTCCCATCTGCTCAATGTAGCATTAACACCTCCTCCTGTTTGTCTGCGTGTTTGTGTGAGCATAAAGCTTACTGTGCGTGTGTGTGTGTGTGTGTGTGTGTGTGCACCCGGATCAAGCCATTCCTGCAGCCATAAATGCACGTTTTCAATGTGCAAGCTGTCATACCTCATGCATTATCAACTAGTACATTGACATAGCATAATAAACCTCCCCATGCTGCTTTTCACACCAGCCAAAAGCCTGTCTGCTTCATTATCATAAACGCTGGCATCTGCAGGGCATCACCCTCCATCAGGTGACCAAAATGAAATGTAAGGAGCCTCTCAGTTTATGATGTGAAACATAAGTTGATCTGCTCTTAAGCTCTCTGACATTTGACATGATGCAGTGATTGTTTTACAGAGATGCTTATCCAGGCTGTAGACGCGTGCCGTGCCCTTGTCTTGTCTGCTCCGTCGTGGCGTTTGAGCAGCAGGTCGAGGTGCGGAGGAATCGAGGCATCTGTGAGTCAAGCTCACAGAAGATGTTTTGGCATCTTAGTGGAGCGCAGGGAGCTGTTTATGTGTACGCCCGTGTGTGTCCGAGTCATTGAATTATTGATGAGGGCGGTGAAAAACAGCACATGTACACCGGCTCCATCTGTGACCTCGGTTGATAAGAATCGTTGCAGCCCATGAAATCGGTAGCTTCCCTTCGCTGTGAGGGCGCAGGAGGTTCAAAACAAAAGGGGGGAGGTGGGGAAGGAGGAAGAAAGAGGCACATATGGATCAGTTTAATACGAGCAATATAGGTAAAGAGAAAGAGAATAGTTACAACCGGAGGATCTGGCTTTGAGTGAGCCAAAAATGAGAGAATATCCTTTCCACCGCAACAGAATTGCCTCCAAGCCAGGGGTCACCGAGGTCACAGGAGGACAAATAGGGACTGATTATGGAAAAATGCACTCTTGCATGACCCTCGTTTTGTGTCGATATTTGTAGACGAAGCCACAATCGACTCCCTGCCCTTTGCCAAGAGTTTCAACTTTAAATTAATAGTTAGACATTTTGGGAAATACTGCTATTCATACTAGCTCTCGCTCTCATGTTGGGCATTAAATATGAAGCTACAGCTATGACATGGTTAACTTAGCTTATTTTTCTTTCAACAATTAAAGTACAGTCTAAGAAGCTACCGCTAGCAGCCAGGTTAGCTTAACTTAGAAACAAAGACTGGAAGGTACCGCAAAGAGTATAGACGCAAAAAGACGAAACTGGTGTTTTTTGACAACAGTCGTTGCCGCCATTTTGGACTGAAAAGGCTTATTCTATTTATAATATAGCCTGTTATTGTTCAACACAGGTCATTTCGGTAGAATATGAGGATAGAATAGAAATAAATTTGTTTTACTTTTGGCGTCCGGTAGTCGCTTTCAGTCCAAAATGGCAGTATAGCTTTGCTGCTGGGCGCTGATGTTGCAATGGAGCGAACAATTGACTTTCACTTTTTGGCGATATATGTGCTTTGGTAACAGCGCCTGGCCAAGCATTAGTCCGGCATTTAACCCCTTGTAAACAACATGTTGTTTTTATACTTTATACTAGTATAATGTATTTATTTGTGAGCTTTAAAGGTGCTGGTAAGACAGGGCCAAGCTAACGGTAGCCTAGCTGTTACCCCCTATTTCCAATCTTAGCTTCATATTTAACGTACAGACATGAGAGTAATATCGATCATCTCATCTAACTCTTGGCAAAGAAGGCGAAAAAATGTGGTATTTCCAAAATATCAAAATAATCCTTTATACTGTCTTTACAGTGTCTATACTCTACTATCAAAGTGTGTGTACACTCACTTTCTGTGATGATGGGAAGTCATTTAGGGACAGTTTCTTGTTGTTTTTTGCCTTCTGAACTCATCACACAAACTAAGCCATGTCTGAACTGAATGTTCTCTCTGCACATTTAAAACAAGGCCTGCTTCGTCATATTACACACAGACAGTTGTCACATATTCAGTCTATACGTGGGATTCTTTATTGTTAACACACCACACTAAGCACTGCAATATCTGTTCTATCACAAATATACTCTATTGCACCAATGATGTTTTCTTATATTCTTTTCCACAATATAATGAAATGAATTCTATGAATATATATATGATGATTTTTCTCAAAGAAGAATCGATACACACTGACTGTTAAACTCCTGTACCAGTTTTTTTTTTTTTGTTTTTTTTGTTCTTATCTGATCTCTGTGTGTAGAAACTGCCATCGTTCTTGTTGTAAATGGTGTTTTCTGACAAATTGCGTTCTGGTGCTGTTGTTGTTTGACTCTCGGTGTACACAGTTTAGACCTTCTCCAGAGTGATCGGTGTGACCGGAACACTCTGGAGGCATCCGGTTACGACTGAATAAAGATTTTTTGGCAGCTGTTTGTTAGCTGATGTCACTGTGTCTTTTCTCACCTCCGCTGAGTTTAAAGAACTCTTTCACGAACATACACTTAAAGGTACAGAAGTAACTCTTTTTATAGCTATGACATGTTCAAAGTACATTTATTCAAATACTGTATTTAAGTACACTTTTGAGTTCTCAGGCTACTGGAATATTTTCAATTTTTCTGCCACTATTTTAGGCTGCTTCACACCATTTCAGAGGCAAATATTAATAATTGTAGCCTACTTTGTACTCCACAAAATTAGCTTGACAGCTATAATTACTAGTTACCTTTCAGATTTTACACACACACAATAGGTGATCAGTTTCTAAAATATGATGCATTCTTATTAATTAAACTACCCAGCAGTATATTAATTTGTTAATAGCCTTATACTTCCACAAACTGCTTACACATAATGCATAATTAATAATAATAATCCAATAATACAGAATAATAGGTCATTCTGTTGCATATGAGTACTTTTACCTTCCAAGCATATTTTGCTGACAATACACATGCCAGATCCATTAAGCAGGACTATTTATCAAAATACTTTATTAGTGTTTAACCATATATCCATGAGTTTATCTCATACAAGGAGAAAAGCCTCAAAGCAAACTTTAGTGGAACATCATCTCAGCCCAATAAGGATGTAATGCAGGCCTTAATAAAAGTAGTTCTGGTTGAAAAGAAAGAATCTTCCTCAAATATAAGCTAACACCTGAAGTATCATGCAGGCCTATGAAAAATATTCTATATTTTAGTAATCGGACTGTTTGTAATTGATTACTTTCAGGGGTGGAAGTAACCAATATATGAATCCTTCTGCATTCATTGATATTTAGACTGATCTGACATAATATTCATAGATCTATAATATTGTCATTTTCAAGACGCATCTGTAACAGAGTAAAAACAAAACAAAAGAAGAAGAAGCTCCAGATGTGTCTGTGGTTAGTTCTGGTCCAGAACCTAGACTACAGTCTGTGATCCAGAGTGGTGACACTTCAGACAGGATACTGTGGCAAACCACACAGAATGAGAGACAAGAAGCAGCTCTCATCATCCCACATGTTCTGATCTGACATATTACAAACACCAACAAAAAGCAACATTTTGCATTTTGGAACATAAAACAGCAAATTTAGCTACTCAGTCCAGAACTAGGCATGATGGGATATGTAGGCCGTCGCTACAATATGTAATAAATGTTTGCATTCACAGGCCGAGGCCACTTCAAACACAGCCAAATGAAGGATCACATAATGGGGTTTAAGGCTAATTAGCATTATTGTACCTCAGCATCGTTAAATGTTGCATCTATCTTAATTAATGACTGATGTAATGCACCTCGTGAGCAGCTCAGTGACACACCCACCATGTTCATGACCTGTGGGGCTTACAGTGGCTGGGTCTGGTTAACATGATAAATGCTGACATGCTAGTGGTGCTTCGTCGGAGTGGACTGGTATACTGGGACCAGAGAGGCCGAGTGGACTGGTTATGCTTTGAGAATGAAGAGAAGTTGAACCTGCAGCAGATTTTGGAGGACCTCGAGGTGCGCCAGACTTGCAGGGTGCCGTTCATACAGGTGAGTACAACAACACACTGCTGAATTCTGCAGATGAGAACTTCAAAATCCACTTTGTTGCCTAGCAACGTAGCGCAGTCTCTCCTTAGCTGTAGCCCTACAGCCGCCGCTGTGGAGTTTATATATTATTGTTTCATGTTTACATGTCCACCGCGTCTGCTTTGGTTAACGTTTTATTCTACTGTTGTTGATTCTAACAGAAGATTCAGGCGCCGTGTTGTCGTTTTATTTACTGTCTCTTTTCTGGTTAATTCTTGTGAAGCTGCACTGAGGAAGACAGCTGTATATCTATAATTGATAATCAGTTGTATGTACAGACTACAGAGTGCCCGTGTGTTGGTTTGAACAGAGGTCTTGTTGCTGATGTTGTTCCACTAGTTTAGCCTAAGTTGACATTTATTGCAGTCTTGCCTATTTGTAGCCTAAAGATGTTATTAAATTTAGTATAACCCTCCTATTTAAAATGTAACACAGTAACATTTACTCAGCGTACATTTAACTGACCTGCTTTCTACTACAACCTTTACTTGATTAAATTGTTTTTAATATAACTACTTTTACTTACAATATACTCTTTCCAGTTCCGATTACTTTCCACCCTTCTCTATGAACATGAGATATCTTTGTCTGCATTAGCCTACTTGTTGAATTAAAATGATACTTCAAAACCCTCACTCAACTTCAAGTAATTGCCAAACATAAACCATATTATTACTGTGAAATCTAAATTTGTACTTTTTTTGTATACCACTTTTAACGAGACGTTGGCATTTCCCTACAGGCTTTACTCACCCTTCTTTTACACTATAGGGTTGCACCGATGCGGATCAGATATCGGCTAATACTGACTTGAATAGCCGGATCGGGTATCGATGACAATCTGTTAAATTCAATTCTATATTTACATACTATATATATACTGGAATTTTAATTCCTGTTTATAAGTTTTGACCGATTGGTTGCTGCATTAAAAAGGTTTACACTTGAATTGTAATTCCTGATCATTTTGAAGATTTTCTACTAAGTTGCTGATTTATTATTTTAATAATAAATAACAATTCAGTAAATGTATATATTTATTTGTTACATTTAGTTTTATAAAGTCAGGAAGACAATGTTTAAGTCAAGCCTGATGTTTTCTTACACATAAAAGAATGATCCCAGTCACTTCCACACAGTGAGGCATACAGCTGATTCATTTAACACTGGTATCGGATCGGTACTCGGTATCGGTACCCAAACCCCAGGTATCACTATCGGTATCGGGACTGAAAAAGTCAGAAAGGTGCATCCCTATTTCACAGTTTCACGATGTAAGGTGTTAAAGCCCCTGAAAACTTGATTCAGATGTTAAATGTTTCTCTAGTTACTTGTTCAGGATTTAATAAGCAATAATCAAAGCTAAAGTTGGTTAAAAACAGACAGAAACAATTAACCCCCACAACCATCATCAAGTTTGGATTTGTGTGCCCAGAAACACAAGACATCACCTTCCCCCAGTCCGGCCCACTTCAGACCAGTAAGAGGAGCAAAGACAAAACTACACAAACTGAAATTTGACATGAAATAACACAAACTGTTTCAACTTTGGCAAAATATGTTCATGTAAGACCCCCATTGCTCGTAGTAAGAAGCAGATTATGAACATTTTGGGACTCTTATCTTCTCGGTATCCTCTTGGAACTGGACTTCCAGAGAGAGATCTACTAAATATAATATCCACCATGTGATAACCATGAGTCAGTTCAGCAGCACCAAGTTGATCTGGTGAGGTCTGGATGGAGAAAAATAAAACCAGAAGTAGTGTTGCTTCCGTTCTTGGATGCCCTCTTGTGTTCAAATGTGGTACTGCAGTTGAATAAGGTTTTGTTTTGACCCTTTGTGGGTTAATTCAAACACGTTCCCCCATATTAGACACGCTGATGTGTTAAAAGTCACATCCTAAATTCCCATTTTCACCCCCTCGTTGTTACATAAAGACACTAGTTATCTCACAACAAGGTTACTTAAGAGGTGCTCTTAATTAGAGCATGTCTTCACTCCACGGCTCCAATTAAAGAACAAACAAACCCTGTGTGCGGGTTATGTATGCCTAAATACAAATAAAACCCTCATGTCTGAGAAAGAAAAGGCTGTAATAAATTCTCCCAGCGAACCAGGTCATGGTTGGAGAGTGATGTTACATGAGGACATGAGATACTGCACTGTTAGAAATCCATTACTGTCAACTCAGAACAGCACACACAGTTGTGGTCGGTGACAACAAGATCTCAACAGCAGAAATCCCCCTGTGGCGTGTGTGTGTGTGTGTGTGTGTGTGTGTGTGTGTGTGTGTGTGTGTGGCAAATTGCATCACAAATGACAATTTTTTTGCAATTGCTAAAACACAATTTATGAAACTAGGGCCCTCTTTGTCGAAACTCTACACACAAAAAACAAAAAACATAGGCAAAAAGTAAAATATTTTACATCTCTTGCAAAAGCAAACACCTCAACACTATAAACTCTTCTAAAAATTGGGTTTTTGAGGAAACAAAAGAAATTGGTTTATTCTCAATTAGGGCTGCACAATTAATAGAATATTAATTAATTAATAATTAATAATTAATATCACAATTTTGGCTTCCCACAATTAGATGAACATGACCGCCTGCTATATTGACGTTTAAAATGTGTGTTCTGCTCATAGAAAACTCTGCTGCATATCAAATCAAGCGCTTCCTAAACAGCCGGTGATCGAGATGTTTTGGCTTCACTTTTGGGTAAAGATATTATCTATACAACCAATGTGTTTATGATTAAATTAAGAGCATAACATTGTTTATCTAGCTCTTATTGTTGCTAATTTTGCTCTCAAAGCGCACCAGATTGAAGCATTTAACTTTTAAAAGTTGCTAAAAAAAGGGGTTGGGGGAATATTCCTGTATTTTTC